>JAGDQP010009408.1:4061-17915 GCA_022664845.1 Lepisma saccharinum | reverse complement strand
TATACTGTATATATATGTGTGTGTGCATTGTTAGAAATGTAAATAACTTTTTATACAACCAGGCTTTTTATTTTTCACATCTCAGTTATTTCCTTCCTTATTCATTGCTATACATTTCATTCCTTTGCTTATTAACTAATGTAAAAAAATTATATAATGTCAAGAAGAGGATCATGTTATGACACCATAAAATCCTGAACAAGATTGATTAACTCATTAAATCCTCAGTTCTGTCACCAGGCATAAAATTTTGCTCTTCTATTATTGCCATCTCTTTCTTTATCTTCTTTTCAAAGTCGTGTATGAGCTTCTTAATTTCTTCTGCATTTTCTTGGGATACATGCTTTAAATATGGTTTGATATACAAATACATTTTATTCAAATATTTAATGCTCCCCTCAATACCTTCTTCTGACCCTAAATGCCCTAGTGTCCTTATAAACGTTGTGGAAAATTCAATAAAGTCTCCAACAAGAGATTCCAGATTTTCTCCAGCAGAAGTGACTTTGTTGTTTGTTATATTCTAAAGGAAATAAAAATATTTGATATAGTTAGTATTTCAGTAAGTTAATTTACACAATTAATCATAATGCAATAGTTCTACTTACAAAACCTCCCTCCTGAATACGACATATTTGTCAGTAATGATATATATGTTTTCTACATTTAATTTATCTTTTATCGTTTTCAGTTAAATTTATATTTTAAAATACTAATGTTTACCAATATATAAATAATTTAGCAGGTGCTACCAAAAAGTAATACGTAGTCCCTACGTATCGACTGGATATCTCATTTTTTTCTATATTGTTTAACAGAAAATATCGAAATATACTTTTTTTTTAAATGAACCACCGTTTAGTTGGCCATGATTCAAAGATTTGCACCCTTGCGAAATCTATTTCAGCTGGAAGTACCAAAATTTGTGAAGACGTAATTTTCCATAGTTTTAGATTTTAACCAAGTAACAAGTTATTCTTAATTTTTCTCTACATTTTCTACACAAGACACCCGAAACAATGGTAATAAAATGCCACCATTAAAACAAATATCCGCTTACATATATGTTTTTTTTCTATTCGGGTTGAAACGCAAGAAGATGTGTTGTGTGAAAGAATAACGTAAAATTTGGTCGCTCGGGCAAAAAAAAGGTAACCGCAAAAAGTCAAGAAGTGAAATACCAGGTTCGTAAATATGAAACCGGAATTTATGTACAGAAAAGACTCAGTGATTGGATAACAATGAACTATTTTATTAGAAGCATTGGCCATCGCTAGCGATACATTTCCGTCATCGTTCCGGCAATGTGTGGATGCCAGACCAAAAAACTGTGCCTCTTGTGCTGCAAACCAGTCGTCAAGCCATTTTCGTACATTTTCGTAAGATGTGAAGCGCTGGTCAGCAAGTGCGTCCCATGGATGCAAATAAGTGAAAATCGGAAGGCACCAAGTGTGGTGAGTAAACCGCATGCGGAACGATTTCCCAGCCAAACGTCACAATCGTTTCCTTGACCGGTTTTGCTGTGTGGGAGGGTGAATTATAGTGAAGCAAAATCATTTTATGTTGTCTTTGGTTATATTCTGGTCGTTTATCACGTAAAGCTTGTTGCAAATCGCTAGTTTGGTGTCGGTAACGTTGGGTATTAACAGTTTCGCCAGGTTTTAGCAGTTCATAATATATCACTTCCTTCTGATCTCGATGTCGCCGTTCTCCTGAAGTTACCCATGATCTTTTACGCTTATGATTCCCGAAGTAGATCCACTTTTCGTCACCAGTCACAATTCGATGCAGAAATGATTTCCTTTTGAACCTGACGAGCAGAATTTCGCTAGTCGTTTTTCGGTTTTCCTGCTGTCGTTCACTCAATGCATGTGGAACCTATTTTCCCACTTTCTGAATCTTGCCCATAGCTTTTAAACGTATGGAAACTGCTTCTCGTGTCACATTTAATTGATCCGCGAGTTGTTGCGTTTGAGTGTCATCCTCATCCAACAAAGCTTGCAATTCGCTTTCTGCAAAATTCTCGGTGGTGTTCCATGTTCTTCGTTTCTCACGTCAAAATCGCCACTTTCATTTTTTTTAAACCACACATAACACTGTGACTTACCAAGAGCATGATCACCGTAAGCTTCGACAAGCATGCGATGCGATTCTGCAGCAGGTTTCTTCAAATGGTAACAAAAAATCAATGCTGTCCGCACATCGTAGTTTGTAGGTATAAATTGCGATCATGTTCAACGCTATTAAACACTACACTATGACATGAAACTTGTCTGGCTGTGAGTTGCAAATCGTTATCAGTAGTCAAAACATGCAAGTGGCGGCAAGGACGTAGTTTTACGGTAACCACAGTGACAGCTAACGCCGTCTATGTACAAATTCCGGTTTCATTTTACATACCTGGTACTTGGAGCTCTTGATTTTTGTTGAAAAATAATGCTAGATCGCGCTGGAGATCCAATGGAAGTATAAGCTAATCATTGACAAGGAGATAAAAAATATTACTTTCTTTTGTCAGCACCCATAATTCTGTGTGTTTAAGAAAGCGAAGTGAGTAGAAAACTATACATCCTCCTTGAAAATATAAAATATGCCATGTCGTGTGTTTGCCTTCGAAAACGGTAAGTTAGTGCGATGGAGTGGATATAAGCACATGCTGGAGTAGCCACTGCGCGCTTTGTTCTTCGTGGGTGTAAGAATATTCTCTCACCCAGTGATCGATCGGGAAGTTAAAACTGGAGCCTTTTTGTAAACTTTATGCAAATAAATACATTGAGGAACATTTTTGTATAATTGTTCTACCAGAGTGCCAAAAGGATAAGGCCTGTCATACAATCTAGAATTGACTGTATGGTGTGGTGAGGTTGTCTAAGTCCATAAACAATAAGGGTTACGTCAGTTAGTACCAGATAGAGTATTCGAGTAATGGTGATATGCCCTTATAAACAAGAATTATTTTAGTGGACGGCAGGTATTCTATCGAAACAAAGTGTGCAATTTGCGTTATAAGTACTGCAAATAGTCTATGCTAACTAACCATGTAACGCCTGCATCAGATGCAGGTGTGTGATTTATAAGTTGCAAAGTCAAGGGATGACGTGCTGCTGGTTACGTTAAGAGAGCTGTCCGTTTGAAAAGTTTCGGTTATACCAAAGTCTTGGCGGTGCAGCAGGCAGTCTAAGGGATATTACAATCGGCCCGTTGAACTATAGTACACTGAAAGACAATGAACGACAACATAATCTTGGGCTTAGTACTATAGAGACCGGGGGTGTTTCCAAGCCCACGCCACAAGGAGTATATGTGTAATATATACAGCAAAAGACAACAATCCAAGTAAGTAGTGCATTAACTAATATACAGTCTAAACGGTGTAATATTTGCCCAATAAGAAGTGGAAGTGGTTTTTAAGTTAAATAACATAACTATTAACTGATAGGGGATAGTATACTTTCTTGCACACATTGCTGTGATATTTAATGCTATGCAGGTTAATATTTATCATGCGATAACGAATAATAAAGCAAAATGCAAGAACTATGTGGTTATCGGGTAGTGTCGATCGAGAAGTAATCGCAGGTGGAAGTAACATTGAGCTGGCGGAGACAGGTCGGTAACTCGTGACATTTGTAAAGACAGCAAAAATATATAAAATTTGACTCCTAATTGTATTCGGTGGAATATATTAAAGCAGTAACATACACATATTTATGTTATAGTGGAATTGTTTCTTGTGCATTGTTGAAACCAAAGAGAGACATTAATGCTTAAAGGTTTACATGCAAATATTATTCAGATATTGTAGTCAATGACCTGTAGGTATAAGTATAAAACTGTGTTCATAGTAAGAATGGTGACAGGTTACATGTGTAGCATGCTTGGAACTCCCTCAAGGTAATATAATCAGTTTACTAGAGGTGTACGCTCAAACTAACAGTGGTCGAACTGTCTAGCATTTCTTTTTCATTTTAATAATTATCGGTGTTGTTAAGTCGTGGATTCTTATAGATCGTGTTTCTGAGGTTGGTCGGAATAACATTGGTTCGCATAGTACGGCTTGAGAATAGTTGCTTTTCACAGTATGATATTTCTATTCAGGAGCAATCCGATGATCGTTCATCTTTTAGGGGATATTTGTATTTTGGAAGAAAAGCAACCAATGTTTATGTAAATCACAAGTGGCGGTACATCGTGCAGAAATATAAACTTGTGATATTTATTGTGAGTGGAAAATAAATTTATAAGTGTGTTTACATAATCCTTAGATATATGGGAACAATAATATAGTTGTTTTGACAAAAAATAAAAATAGATATGGAAACAGCAATCTAGTTATTTTGGTAGGTTCGGAAAGTTGCCCAAACGCTGAAGTATTTGTTCTTATTCCTATGTAGGCTATCTTTGGATCCACGCAAAGATGTTTCTTGAATTAAGTGATATTATTAATCCAACAATTCTATTGAAGTGTATGTATTTGACATAGTGATAATCTGACCAAAACTTAATACGTAGTCGGAAATACAGTCTTTGGGTAAATTACATTCCTTAATTGATACATGTTACATGTAGCCTTTGTCTTGCCTTTCAAGACATCAGTTCGTATGTACTTCAGTTCAATAGTTTGAGAGTTTGGTCAATAAAAGGATCAGATAAGACACGAGAGTTAATAGCCTATACTGGAGTATCGCAAGGTACAGTATACTCGATCTAGTATAGTGTTAGGAAATCGAAACAATATCACGGTATTTCGTACAGTCCATTGCATTTCGCCGCATGAATATTTTAATTCAGTTAAGCGGAAGCTGAGTGAAATTAGTCGTCGCAACTTTCACTGCTATCGGCGAGTTGTGCTGTCACGACCCACTTTCATAAAATATTTCACATTTCTTTGAGTCCTACTGTGGCAGTTGTAGTAGGAGGGAACTTGGTTTAGTGGTTGAGCAGTGGATTGTCATTGGTGAGTTTGTCCTATTACTGGAGTGGGAACATTGACAGGAACCCGGCTCATATCCATTTTGTTCTGGAAAACGTACTGGCACGGTTGAGGAGTTAGTGGGACATCTTTACTGTTACTTCTCTGTCAACAACCAATACAAATTGTAGTTTCAAGGGGAAGCAACGGCAACCGATGTTAATTTGTTTTTCCGGAGGATCACCATTCTTACTCTCCGTATCTGGACCGCGGTTGGGTAGGGTAAAGAGAGCCGATTACAAGCTATGGCGTATAAAAAACACATGAGATGTCCAGAGGTCGCTCATGGGTCACAACTCCTCAGCAGGATTGATATCAGGCCTTTATCTCACTAAGTAATCGGCAATCTGACCGGAAATTGATATCAGAGCCAGCAGCAGAGTTTGGACTACGGGTTTTAAGGCAAACTGTATATAGCTGATCTTTTCGTTAGACGACTTGTAGTGTGAGTCCCACTCATTCCTCACTGTTGGAGTGATCAATATCGTTATTACATCATGGTCCAATGAGGTTGAGTGTTTCTCTCCGAAGAGTCACGATACACTCTTCAAGGTGACTTTGGCACATATGGGTCTGGAGTGAAACGACAGAAGATCACGCAAAGAGATATGTATGATGGGGATAATGTACTGGTGTGAGCTTGCATAATGCTCAATGGACGTATACAACTACACATTTTGGTGGGCGGTACTGTCATTGTTCGGCGGTACAGAGGCGAGGTACTGGACCATCATTAGCGCCTGAGCCAGAGTGCAGTGGGTACAACATTAATTTCTATGGATGATAACGCAGTTCTTCAGAGGGAGGGTATTCAACGGATGGAGTGGTTGCCAGGGTACACAGACCTATCTATTATACATAAAATGCATTGTTATTGCGAACTAGATTTAGGCAACAACCTCCACACACGATTGAAGACCACCACTGTCCTTGGAGAGGAGTGGGAAAGTATTCCAGCTGATTTCGTCAACGCCTGATTAGAAGAATGCCACATAGCTATGAAACTTGTGCATATTCATGTGGCGATCACACGATATACTAATTATCAACATCTATCGCAGGCTTCCAGATCCCTATGTCCTTGTATATACAGCTTTTACACCCATAGAGATCATGTCTTATTAAAATATAATACCTTGCGTAGAACCGTTTCTTTCCATTCGTCTTCACTCTGCGATACCTTTTCAAATATGTCTACATGTTTATGGTGCCTTGGACAGTTCAAGTGTGTTTGTGTGTCACACGAAATATTATTTGTTATAGTTTTTTCACATCAACGTACATGTGACACATATTTATCGAAAATATTCAACAAATTTGTTTCAAACAAACGTTAAGAAACCAATATATTTAATTGTTTCGCATTGATACATTATAATTGTTTACCAGATACTGTATATATCAGCTGTATATACAGTTTACCAGATACTGTATATATGATATATACTGTATATATCAGAAATTGAAACAAACAATTTCTGTTCTTTATTTAAAGAATTCATCTATTTCATATTTTTGTTTAATATTTAATCATTTTAAGCTACAGTTGTTGGTTAGATCGAAAAGACAGACCAAAAGCAAAATATTTATTTCGTAGTAGCGCTACATTTTTAAATTTACTTCATAAATATTTTATTGAATCAACTTTTCTGTGTTGATGAAAAATGACCGGATCTCATAGCTCAAATTTTAAAAAAAAAAGTCTTTGGATTGTCTGAGAAATGACAAATAACTTATTCATAGCACTAAACATGAAGCTTTTAGATGTGTTGTATAAAGATTGACTTAAAACTGGAAGAACAAAGAATTCGCGTACAATAGGAGAATATTTGTTGTTACCAACTTGGTAAATTTGGTATTGTTCTAGTCTTATACAAAAATATATGTACACAACTGTTAAACACAAGATATCGTTACTATATATGTTATGAAATTATACATGTTACAATCTGTTTTCTAGATTTAACAATTTGGCTCAAAATGTATTTGTTATAAGAAAAATTGATGATACATTTCATTGTGCACAAGTATCTGATAATTATTTAAGAACAGGATTTGAGAGTGAAAGAATGATCATTTTAGAAATTAATTAGCATGTATTTGAAAATATTGCATGGAAATTGGCAATACGTCAAAAACTGTAGTAGACACAACATTATATCACGTTCTATAAGCAATCTGCATGATTATGACCCTAAGAACTATTAAGAAAGAACTAAATTCTACATATGTGGATTGAAAGAATACTTTTTTTTTCTCTAGTCTTAATTCCTATCACCCAGATGGATATCAAAGAATTTAGGCTTTATTTTGAACAGGATGATTTCCTTCGAGCAAGTCCGCAATGAGGCGAATACAACTTTACGAAACTTAGTATTCTTTTTATTAGATAAGATACTGTTGGATACAAATTAACAACCCTCCGATACGGTATAATGATACCTTTATAAAGCGTTTATCAATTCATCAGCAGAAAGATAACACTACAAAAGAAAGACATGTTTTATAAGTTGAGGAGTTAAGAAAAAAACTACAACCAATAAAGAAAATCTAAAGCACTATTTTTCCCTTCTACTCTTGCATTATCTATAAACTATCATTCAGTTTTTTTCACGACCTGCGCAGTATGGAAAAAATCCAAGAAGAACAAAATTTTATTTTCTAATTTCAGTACTTTTTAGTTGTTGACATGTACCCTGAAAATGGCTACAAAAGGTGTAATATGTGTTCACAAAAACTGCATAATGCATACGTTTCAAATACCAAGTACTTACCTCTAATAAAAATATCAATATAAGAATTACAAACTTGGAATTAAAACCCATGTTCATCCCAGTACTGGAAATCTTGTCGCGCTCAATATTCTTAACTTACAAGCGTTACAACTAACTCTCCTCTACAGCTCTTCCTCTGAATGGTCCATAAAATTTCGCTTATGAAATATAAATATCCATTTATGATGAATAAGTATTTTATGGCAATGCACGTAAGAGGCTTATAGTATCATAATTGTATAGATGTCAGAAAGCATTTGCAAAGAATTTGTGACAGTAAAGGCTATTTAAGTAACTGAGAGTTTTATCAATATTAAATTATTACTGATTCCTTATACTAATTTTCTGCACTGCTATTCAAAAGATAGTAACAAAGAGCGTATATTATGAGTACGAATTAAAAAAATGTAAAATGATATAACATTTCAGAGCGCAAATAGATAATTAATTCATAAACTTTTGTTTCTAGTACGTTCTGTGAGCACAATCCATAAAAACTTATGCTTACTCTATAACCATTGTTTGCCTTTAAATTCCTGGAGCAAATTACATTTTTACAATTACTTCTTGATCAAGAACTAAAAAAAATAATTGAGTTTCGAAAAAGCTAATTTGTTAAAATATAATGACATTTCGAAACCAATAGAAGTATATGGTTGTTTATCATGAGCTAGTTTATTTTGTAACGAATATTTTAGATTAACAGTACATAGATGAAAACGTAATGATCTGCAGTAACATGACTTGAGATTAATTCTCAACGGATATTCTGTTTTAGATTACCATAGAAACTTGATATTTCAGTGGCAAATCGATAAGGTGACACAGACACTATCACTCGTTTTATGCGAATCATTAAACTAATTTGGATTACTTTCAAGCTAATACGAAAGACTTACATTAATATGGCACTAACAAGTTGGTTTGGCTTTTCGCGTAAATGACACTCAACAGATATTCAAAGGTAGTTTATTTGACCTTTGTTCTCTTGAAGATATATTTATTTTTGTGTAGTTTTAAATATTTTGTTCAATTTAAATTCCAATTACATATGTGTTGTTTAAGATTAAAATTTGCTGTTTTTTTATTATTGTACTATTATGTATTTGTGTCCGCATGCGCGTTCTTCAAAAGGACTAGATGTTACATATGACATTACCTAAAATCCGAAATTATATTAAAACGTTTGGGTTGAGGCGATTGGCCTTTATGTTCAGAAACTTTATTTCAATTTACTTATTCTACTTGCTGAAATCAAAGCGGATTCCACAGACATAATTTTACATTGCTTCGTAATGAAATTATAACCACCAAAATGGCAAGAATACACAGTATGTATTACTAGTATTTTCGTACCAAGATTCTAATGAATTCTTTACTTTATATATATTTCTTTTTTTGCTGAGGGTAATTTTCTTTAACAAAGAATGAATGTTATTAAAATTTTAGTTCCTATATTAACATAGATGAGCCACACGCATTCTAAGAATTTGTATGCATAAATTGAATTTGAATTTTATTTAAACCCTCTTGGCATCTTTGCCCCAGCTCACAGTAAGTACGAGCTATGTTGGTTCGTGTGATTTTATATTAGCAAGATCATGATCATTCGTTCCTAATGTGTCCTAGATTCTCTTGAACAGAAATTCGTGTTTGAGGTTTTCAAAATCAAACAACGTCAAAATATCGTTTTACCCTACGATGAATAATAACCCGGAGTCTTCTTTCAGTCTATTTAAGTTAACTTCAAAACAGTATATGAGAGTAACAAATCTATTATATAAAGTTTGAAGTTTGCAAGCCGAAAATATATGAAATATTTAGGGTTGTATAGAGAAATTACGAATTTTGTGCTCTTCAATGATGTATACAATTATGGTTTTCAAATAGAGTACGGTTTTATAAAATATAGTCGTTAATGTGAAAAAGTGTAGCAGAAGCTAACTATTTGCTTCTGTAGAAAATCTTCTGTTTAGAGGAAAAACAACCGTTTCTTTAGCAACACCTCAAACCATCAGTAGTCGCTAGAATGGTATTATCAGACAGCAACACGCTGTTTTCTGTTTGTCAACCAAGATTTTACAATCCAACAAAATGTGTATGAAAAGTAAATACGGAGGAATGTTTATTTAGAATAGGGTTTCAAATCATCATCTGTTTGAAATGCAACGTATAATCGATAATTTATTCCTGATTTTCTTTCATGAATTAAAATGAAAAATACGTACCCGTCGGTAAACCAGAACAAACTATTGAATGGCGGCTCTACGTTTCCTGTTTCAGTGTTGTTCTCCACCGTTGGCGCAAGTACCGGATCTAGAAAATTGCCATCAAGTTGGCGATGGTGGGTACAAGGCCGCTACTGACTTATAGCCGCAAACAAATCGTTTAGACCCAACAATGGTCAGCTGTCTGCCGGGACGAGAATAATGTACACACACACACAGTAGAGAGAAGTGATATTATTAGAAATACAATACAATTAGGGCTACATATGTTAGTGATTTTTCCACTTATAAAGTACTATTTCTTAAAACTGTATATAATTAATGTCTTGCCTACATTTGCGAGCTTGTAGCCACCTGAAAGTTTCATCTGCAATGCACATTTTGTTTTTACATATTATATATAATGGCTTTGAACTTGCAACAGAATACCAAAAATATCTCAGTAACAACACCAGATGCAGGTTTCAGGCATGCAGGATTGGAAAGAGCAGACCAGTTCATATAGAATGAAGTAAAAAATAGTGGGATCACAGTGGGAAGACTATCTGCAAACCGTTTTGCTTTTGTTTGAACATAATTTGATTATAATGAAAGTTTCGCTGTTTGACCGGTTCTTGATGGTATACGGTAGATGGGACAAACAGGAAACGTTATGTGAATATGATTCACGACATATAGAAGGGAAATATTGAATTAACAATTCCAATAAAACTTTCAATGTGTATTTCAACTTTACAAGCACTTTATTGAAGTATCATACATTTTAAAAATTATGTCCAGTATGCATGAGTTCCATCGGTCTTTACTTCCTCTTAAGTCTGAACTCTTATCCCGTAACTTCACTTCCTTTGCAACCTCAAATTTTTCGCAATAAGATTTCGCCATTCTCAAGAAACAAATAAATGGTATGGAATTTTGCACTATTATTCCTCCAACAGTTTAGGTCAGGGCTGGAAAAAAAGGGAGAACATTAATAATAGTAATTTTCTTAACAATTACACGATATTTTAGGTTTAAGTTAGGAAACTAATCCTAGAATTACCTACGCACAGTTAGTTATTAAGTATAGTAGTAGAAGCTGCTGTGAGTACACCTAGGTTAGGATGAAAAACCGAGTTTATCAGAACAGTGCATATTATGCACTATTAGTTTAGGTTTAAGCAAATTTTATAAGAATATTAATTATTAGATGAGTCATTAATTGGCTAATATTTATGTTTAATTGATTTCCCGCAGGATGATTTATTTTGGGAAGATTATTTTATTTTAGGTTAAGTTAAATGCTAGTATACAATACATTAAGATTTAGTTTAGGTTTGATGATCTCACATTTATATATTTGTTTAGGGATCACCCAATAAAATTATTTTTTGTCCACCAGTTTGATTTAATAACATTAGAACGACCTTCTTCTTTTATAAATCTCTTGATTGGCTATAAACCGCACCTGGTTCTATACTATCTGGGGAAAACAGCGAAGAGGACATATTCCTTCCAACTCATCAAACGTAATCAATACGGAGGTGATTCGGTGCGCCGACATTAGCAGCACTGGACAAACGCCACTACACCAAATCACAAGGATCAATAGACAGGGCTTAACTGCTACCAGGTATTACCAAGATACCTTGGTAGTGTATGTGAGGGAGCTTTGGTGGAATGTAGGTGAAAAAAATCCCTTAATACAGTTGCATTGGTAGACGAACATTTGGAAAGCGAAAATTTTACTTTCTTCAGAAAATGATTTTAGGAATTACTGTATGGTATATGTAGAGTCTACATTCTAGCCCTTCCTACAAATTTAAAACTAAAGCTATTTTAGGTTGAAATGTATTCAAAAACATGTGTTTGGCTTTTTCTCGAAGAAATAAAACAAACAAATAAACGAGATTTCACTGTGTTGCTATGACCCACGGTTTATAGAAGATTATTTCAGTACTCGAGGACGAATATAAGTACTTCATCACCATTAAATTCTTCATTCTGAATGAAATAATATATTTGTTATTGATAATGTACAAGGAGTAGTAGTGAACAATACAGATCATTAATTACTTTTCAATAAATCATTGTTAGTTACAGTAAGGACACAACATGTAGACGTTAAATTATACATTTGGTGTTAATGATCAAAACAAACCGAGAATTTATTTCGATTTTTGGGTAAAATTATCCAAAACGTTGTATTAAAGATGTGCCTTATGTCAGTCTAGTACATGTACAGTAGATAGGGTCAGATTTTGGATTTTGAAAAGAGGTCACTCGAACTCATTTGATGTCTAGGTATTTCCTAATGAGATACAAAGAAAACTATATTGACAAAATATTAATATTCAGTCAAAACAAGTTCATAGTAATAAAGCCTAAAAACAACTCAGTGTGTTGTTATTAAAGATACATGAAACAACGTACTACTTGATGACCTGAATTGAAAAGCATTCCTAATCCACCAGAGTATATTTTTCAGGACGAACGAAAAAGAGTCGATGGTCTTCGTATGTTATCCTATACAGCGGAAATTGTTTAATGTTAAGAAGGGTAACTGTTGTGGGATCAGGGTGTAATATTTATGCAAGATGATAGCTCTTGAAACATAGATACCGACGAATAGAAAAAAACGCAAATACAACTAAAGTAGACGTGGGATGTTTTTCAATTCACGTCTTGAATTGAAGTGTCCAAATTCAGTTTCTGAGTTCCTGTTATCAAGGCAAGTCCCAAGACCTTGTTAACAAAGGGAAGTTTTGCAAAACTATCCCACAGTCTTATAATTTTCCGGTAACATTGAAAATCACGAACCAACTATACTCTTTCCTTTCCAGACCACTACAACCAACAGAAAGAAAAGTATCCTTAATAGCACTATCAGTCGTATGCAAGTCACAACAGACTACACGCATAGAATCTCGTGATCTGTTACCCAACGCGATCAAGTCTCGCACTGTCGATAAAATATTGGCTATCGCAGTACGGAATGCTTATCGAGTAACTCGTCTACTGGTCACCCACATCACATTCATTACGTTTATGTTTGTAAAGACAATTATATGCTTTCATAATTATATCATTATCCCATGATACTTCAATGCTTGACGTACATGTTCCTCAAATCTGCACAAAATAGCGTTAAGACAGAGTTTATTCCGAACACCCGGACAAGGCTAATAAAAAGAAAACTATCTGGGCCAAGTTCGGACGTCTGATCAACTAAACAGTAGACCAAGCACTTTATGTAATTCGATAACAGTTATTTCATTAACCCTTTTCTAACGACGTCAGTTCCCTTCATTGAGTATTTTACAAGATATTCATCACTAAAGTTTTTTCTTATGTCAGTCAAAAATATCAACAGAAGTTCAAAAAGAATCTTGAATAATTCCTAGAAAATTACTTTAACGGTGTGTAAAGTAAATCTACCATAATACTACTATGTTATTTTGAGGTTTAATTTATTATCGTCTTAGCGTCAAATAGCTTCCCTAACAGCATGATTTTCGCAGATACATCGCTGAGACGTTATGTTTTGGTCACATTTGGGCATATCCCAATGAAATCGAAAAAGCATGTCCCTAAGACATCGCATTGCGATATTTTTTTTCGTCCCAAAGTTGTACGTCGCTGGAACAATGCTGAGCGATATGTCGCAAATTGAAACGTGCTTGATAAGCTGCATTCGGAAATGTGTTGTCATTTGTGTCCAGCTGACCGGTGATAGCATCTCCGCGTTGTGGTAGGCTAAGTTGTGTGTGACTGTGTGTAAACGTCGAGGACTCGAGTAGAGAAGGAACGCTTTTGTACTGAATATAAAACGAAAAAATGACAAAGTGAGGTTTGACTGAGGTATATATATATATATATATATATATATATATATATATAT
>JAGDQP010009407.1:35417-59299 GCA_022664845.1 Lepisma saccharinum | reverse complement strand
GTGGAGTTCTTCATTATGCAGTCTCCTCCACTCTCCAGTCATCTCGTTCCTTTTCGGCCCTCATATCTTTCTCAAAACCTTATTTTCAAATAAACGTAATTTATGCTCATCTGCCAGGGTCGTACTCCAACTGTTGCAACCGTAAAGTAGTACCGGCAGAATAACCGTTCTGTATATTTTCAATTTCAATTTCCTTGATATTAATCGCGATGTTAGAAGTTTTTGGACTGAATAGAAACATGCGTTGCCCGATACTAAGCGACTTTTTAATTTTTCCGTGACCTCAGATTTGCTTGTTACGTATGTTCCCAAATATTTAAATTTGTTTACTTTCTCTATGACCTCATAACTAATTCTTATGTTTTTATCTCCTTCATTCCCTGTGTTTTGGCTTATTATCATGTATTTTGTGTTATCTATGTTTACCTGTAGACCTATCTTATCGCACGCTTTTACTAAGACATCGGTGTTGTTTTGTAGTGCATCAATATCGTCCCCTATTAAATCTACATCATCTGCGTATACAAACAGTTGATTCAAACCATTCAATGGGAGCCCCTTTTAGTCCCCTTTAATTTTTAAAATCGCATATTCTAACGCAAAGTTAAAGACTAGTGGTGTTAAGGCATCGCCTTGTTTCAATCCGTTGCGAATCTTGAAACTGTCTGACATATTATTATCTATCCGTACTCTGCTTATGGGGTCGCTGAGACACATCTTCACTAATTGAACCATTTTTTTCGGAATTCCAAATCCTATCAGGATACTGTATAACTCTTCCTTGTTGATAGAATCATATGCTTTCTTGAAATCAATGAATAGCTGATGAACCGTCCCATTGTATTCCCATTTCTTTTGGAAAATTTGTCTCAAGGCGAAAATCTGGTCCAACGTGGATCTATTTTTTCTAAATCCACATTGGTGATCTCCAATTCTTTCATCTACGTCTACACTTAGGCGTGTTAACAGAATATTACTTAATACCTTGTAACAGGTTGGAAGTAATGAGATTCCGTGGTAATTATTACAGTCCGATGTATCACCTTTTTTGTAAATCGGAACTATTATTGAGGTTTTACATTCGTTTGGGAGCTAATCCTTTCTCCATATAGCACTTATCAATTTATGTAGTTCCTTGATTGGTGCCGTTCCTCCCGCTTTAATTAATTGGGCTGGAATATTGTCTATTCCTGGTGATTTGAATTTTTTCAATTTCTTTACCGACATTTCGATCTCGATCTCGCTCGGTTCGGGAATCCACGGTTCTGCAGTATGGATATCTTACTCCTCTGTTTATTCTCCGTTTAATACATTAAGAAGTTTGTTTAAATAAAATGTCCGCGCATCGACAAAGTTAGTCGAATCTGCCTGAAGATCTCCACGTTCATTTCTAATCATTCCTAACCTCGGCTGGTAACCTTTTCTTAACGAGTTTACCCCTTTGTATAAGTCTCCTATGTTATTTGTCTTCCCGTTTTTCTCTATCTTCTGAATCTTCTGCGTCAGATATTCTCGCTTTATGTTTCTGAACCCGAGTGTGGCGTTTCGTTTCGCGTTACTGTAGTGGTTGGTATTTGCTTCACTTTTTTTTAATTAGCCATCGTTGCCTTGCTTGTTTTCGTTCCTCATGAAGCTTAAGGCATTCTTCATCAAATAAAGGTTTGTTTTTCTGTTGTTTCTTCTCACCTACACGTTCCTTCGCTGCGCTCTTAATTGTTTCATGAATTGCCTCCCACACCTTACATGAATTTCATTATTAATACCATTATTATTACTCGAGTCGGCTAGCATTTCGAACCTATTTGAGAGTTCGAGTTGATAATCTGCTTTTATGCTCGGATTATTTAATCGTTTAACTTCAAATTTCAGTTGTTTTGACCCCTTGTTTTCTCTGTTCGCGATGCATAACTTTTCCCTTACTTTTGTGATCACTAATTGATGGTCGGTGTCACCTTCCGCTCCTCTGTACGACCTAACATCCATTGTGTTGGTGTGTTTTCGTCTGTCTACTAATACGTGACCGATCTAGTTAAGAGTTTTGCCGTCCGGAGATACCCATGTGTATTTGTGTATGTCTTTGTGTTCAAAGTACGTGCAGGGTTTTCGAAATCGCGGAAGTTATAAGTCTTTCTCCATTGTTCTTGGCCTTTTCGTGAAGGCTGTATTATGTCTATAAAATATTGTAGCATCTCTCGATCTCGATCTACTTAACTTTTCAGTTTGGACCACCAAAGGTGGGTAAAATTTTGTTTCGCAAAATTATTTTCACAGTGTCGAAAGTGGGTTTTGTGAGCAATTGTAGCAAATTTCATGGAAATATCTGGAAAACTTTCGCTTTTACCTATCTGTTTCTCAGTTACAAGAATTAATAACGGTAAAGATAAAGCTATCCAATGTTCGATTCGCACGCGCCGTGAACGGTAAATGGGGGATGTGGAGGTAGCGCTCCAC
Source organism: Lepisma saccharinum (assembly GCA_022664845.1). Classification (NCBI taxonomy): domain Eukaryota; kingdom Metazoa; phylum Arthropoda; class Insecta; order Zygentoma; family Lepismatidae; genus Lepisma; species Lepisma saccharinum. Next base: position 56,848 of record JAGDQP010009407.1, on the reverse strand, counting down.
ATCGCGACCTACGGTACGAAGTGCGGTGGAGTGGTCAGTCCCACGCTCGACTGACTTTACCTTCCCAAGGTGCCCAGGAGTACTAAGAGCACTCTGGTACTCAGTTTGAAAGGAGGCTGAGTGCACCATAGAGCGCCAGGCATGGGGACGATGGGTGCCTAACTTGTGACTGGAAATGTATCACAAAAATTGAACAGGATATTTTGAAACTGGTTAAATCCAAATAGGCTCAGATTGCGCGATATAATACTTACAATACAATCTGTCAAAAGTTAAAATTTGTGTTACGTTGAACTTATCACATTGGACGAAGTATACTAGAACTTTTAATTTCTAGATTTGCTAATGACAATTTTCTTTTGGTGATGTTAGATTCGTTCAGGCTGGTTTACGTTAAAATAAACGACAATAAATGATCGTATCTTAATGTGGCAATACTTATCCTAAGCTGGGTTTGTTCGTAAAACTGCCATAATATATTCATTTCATAATTTGACATGACAAAAAGGACATACATACACATATGTTTACTTACCACACAATACATACAGACAAAATGAAACACATATACTCAATTTTACATTTTCCTCGCATTTTAACTTGGTTATTAATAGGTGTTGAGCTCGTTGGCAAAATGGAGTAGGGGAAACGCGCTGGACATTGTAGGTCGAAAGCAAACTAACATGGGTTCAAATCCTGTTCAAGCCAAAGATTCTTTTTACAAAGCAATCGTGAATAATCTAATCATCTCTTCTCATACAAAACGGAGAATATTTCCAACTGTGGAGTGGAACAACTCAGTCACTATAGCGAGGAAGACCATTTGCGAATGTTGGTTGGGAAAGTTCAAATCAAGTCTCAGGGGTTACGAGGAAAGTTAACAACACGCCATTGATCAGAAATATGCACTTTTCATGTTATTATTCTTAGAAAGAAACACCATAACATGTTAAGCAAGGGGTAGGTATAGCCAGCTGTGGAGTATCACTAGCGTACGGGACTTCTAATTTGGAAACCTAGGTTCGATTCCTCACCAGCCAGTTTCTTTTTCGCATACACTGAAGTATTCAAACAGATTTATCTCCGGGTTATGGAGAACCTACGAAGTCAGAATCCGAGTAAACAGTGCGTGTGCTGTTTAGCATAATGATAATGTAATTTTCATGTTTTTCATTGGTCTCTTTCTCTTCCTCTCTTTGTTGCTGTATTCTTATCGTATCTTTGCTGCGTATCGTATCTCTTCTTCTTCTCTCTATCTATTTTTCTCTTACTTTACACACATTCTCTCCTTTTGTGCGTCTTCCAGAGCCAATTTCGGGCCACTTTCGATGACCCGGTGATACGGCCTGACCCAAACATAAGTGACCCGTTCTGGAAACCCTATTTAACTGGGAATTTCGGCGTCGTATTTTTCATGTTCTCGGGGTCACATCTCCGGTCCTTGTCACCCCTTAAAGAAACATTGTTCAAACGAAATGAAATAATTAAAATCTCTCCTTCATCCTACGGGTTATCAAGTATAAATCGAATCAATGGGTCAGCATGGCCTATAGTATCGACTGTTTTTTTTTACAATCAGTGATTCCGTTAGACCCCGGCCCCTGTAGGGGATGTCAGCCCAAATCCTCGAAACTACCCCCAACTTTAACATATTGCGGACAAACATTCATAGAAACTGTGCAAAACTCTACGTCCACCCTCCCAATTTTGACTTTACGCCCCCAATCTGAAAATCCTGGCAGCATCCGTGATTACAAAGTATTCGGAACCAGTATGTTTAATAAACCCCACCGAATTTGCAGACTAACCCCGCGCAAACAAACAATGTGTGTTACACATTTGACATTATCCTAGATGTGTATCAAAACTCTGGAGTTTCACTGAAAATCATAAGTATTTATTCTGACCACCAAGTTTTGTCTCCATTTTGAAAGGGATTTAATGAATTTTTGAAGCACCCTTTATATATTCGAATAACCCTGCAAAAATATAAAATCACTTCTCTCTTGCTGTTAGATTTGATTTGTGGGAACTGAACTTTATACTGTGGGAACTGAACTTAATATTTTTTACTACGTTTATATTCCATATTTTTTATCTGTACTTCTTCTATTTCCCCCTCTCTCTTTCTCTCTCTCATTTCAATGTTTCATTGTATGTTTAAATTTCTCCCTTGATCAACTTATGTATATTGATTCGTCTCGCTTTCATTTTATCGATACTAATACATGTCTATTAAATAAAAACGTGTTCATGATTTTTGCCGATTTTAGCATGGGCGAGACGAAGGAAGGAGAAAGAGGGGGGGGGGGCTGTTTACTAGAAACGATTATGGGATAAGAAGGTGCCATTTGGGTTTCCTAGCTGGACGGCGTTCGCTGTCGCAATATTTTTGATGCATAGTGCACCATCCCGGTATATGCCTTGCGTGACTGAGGAAAACACTGGGAAAACCTAAGTCAGGACAGTCAGCCGCTGGTACCGAACCGAGGTCCTCCCGAATACGAAACCAACGTTCTACCAAATAAGGTACGGTGCTCGGAAGAAAGCATACTCGTTTCGATGTTTATCACATGCACGGACACACAATATCATAGGCACGCCCATACAAAATAACGTAAATAACAACATAATATCAGAAATTATCAAGCATAAATATCGAGCATCGTGCCCTATTTTTAAGAACTGATAGAAACAGACCTTTTCTCTTGTCTTTCATGCATAACGTTAGTGTTCTACGGAATTCATTAAGAAAGACAAAAGAAAGAAACTATGGGTTTTAAAATTCATTTTTGTTTCTCCATATTCGGTAAGGATCTTTTCTATTGGACAATTTGAATTAAACTTTTCAGTACCCTTCAACTAGTGGCCCACCTAAAATAAAAATTTTGTTAGGTTTCCTATTTTATTGTTTGAAATGAGACTCTCTTAAGTTTTTCATTATTTGCTACATACTACAAGAAATCATAAATATATTTTTCAGAACCCAGGACATGTGATAATGTTTTCTGTTAAAGAAAAGAAAATTCCAACCCTTGCTCGCTCACTCACACTCTCTCAGAATCACACACCGCCGACTCAACGTTAGTTGGGTGGCCTATCTGCTGGGCTTAGAGAAAAATCGTGTATAACAAAGTGATGTGAACATAATTTTGGCCATGATAGTACCTTACGCTTTAATATGAATACCTAGCGATAACCAGCAGTCTAGAAACTGCCAGTAAAAGGGGAAGGTTCTAGGACGTTAGCCCAGATGCAGAACTATCATATGTAGAGAATAATGTCACTTTTTTTGAAAAAAAAAGAAGAAAGGAACACTTTCTTGACTTGGACACTTGGAAGTGGATGGGGGCCAGTGTTCTAGAACCTTGACATCAAAGTTTGAAATATTATCCAAATTGTTCTCTTTTTAGTCTAATGTTAGTAAAGTACAAAATTCCACGTATGTGTCAGGGGCTGCGCAAGGTGCTACTCCGTGTAATTTAGTTAAGCATTTTCTTAATCTTAAAATGTACAAGTGATCCGAAATTCATATTAATAATTCACGTTGCTAATTATGAACACATTAATGCATTTCTGCATAAGATAAAGACTGCACTCACTGTTATTAGTAGCCCCAATCGTCCACCTTAGGTACACTTGAAAGGTGTGGCTCTAGTATTGGGCCACGCCTGCTCACTACTGGTAAAATAAAGAAATTAATGCTTTTAGGGAAAATATAGTAACAGAAATGTCCTATGGATTCACCTTTCCTCCACACTAGTTTATGGATCCAGCTGTGGACCATGTTTGCATATTTACATTGCGTGGCATTATTTACAAGTACATTTACATCTTCCTGGCACGCCATGGTTACCACTCTTTGCGCTGTACGATATTCTGTTGTTCGTCAAAATTCACACATGCGCTTTATAATATTCACCTGTTCGTTGAGCATAAATCTTACCTGTCATCCGAAAGATTTCCGATCCTAGACGCTCACTAAGCGCTCAGTCCTTTCAATTCAGCCAATGTTAGAAGTTAGGCTTAACGCCACTTAAGCGTATATGGGGCAACGCGTTCACAACAGATGTGTGAACGCGAAACGAATTGAATAGTATCTACAACCGGACAAAGGAATTTCCTGTCTATTGCTGCATGCATAGCAACTTAAAATGTATTTTTTTTAAATCTCTTGATAAGTAAATCATCTGACACGATAATAATAATTCACTTTCTAAACTAGTTGGCAGTTCTCGTGATCTTGTGAACGCTGAGAGGCGACGAAACTGATTGGGGAGATAGTGAGTAATGGTTGGTGATATGGAAGTGGAAGAAACATCGAGATGAAGAGGGAATCTTCAAAGATCTGCAGTTCATCACAAAAATGATGACTGATATTCAACGTTCCAATACCTTATACGCGTGTAACATATATTCCTAGTCTATTTTAACTGTTTGAATCGAAATCAGATCGTCAAACAAGCGATTATGCACACAATAAAAGAGAATGTAAAATACAACTGAATAATTCAATGCACTGACCGAGTCGGCCAACTGAATAAGATAGCTTATAAAAGTTGATGATTTATAACACTGTAAAGTACGAATACAATGTGATAACTCGATATTGAGACTTGTTTGTATTACTGAATTTATTATTACTAAAAAAATCTTCACATCAGAAAGAATAGTACCTTTAACTCTCTCTTTGACAAAGAACTTTTGAAAACGAATACAAGGAAAGGTGTATGCTGACACTGTAGTACATACAACGTTATACTCATTAGCTTTCAGTTCACAACATTGAACGCCTTCGTTTATTACAGCTTTACTGCGTTCTGATATCGTGATTCGTTACTGCAGTACGCAAACATGCTCGTAACGTACAAAACGCAATTAAAATACATAAAACTAGGAGAATATACATATTAAGATTTGACTACTTATTTTTACCAAGTGCGCCTCATTATGAAAGGATATCCTATGTATCATATACCAATATGTACGTCAATCAATACTCCAGAGCTTACTAGGCCTCCCATGTTACAAACTCTGAGAAAGATGGGTACAAATAGCTTTAGTCGTCACCAACTACTGGAAGGTCCCGGGTTCTAGTCCCGGCAAGAGCATGGGTGTTTGTGGATTTTAACTAGGTGTAAGTGGCCGAATCTTGACGGGTCGAAGTCAAAAGTTACTAGATTAGCTCATTTAGAATAAAGTTTGACAAACTTTTTTTTAACTTTAGTCATCCTTAAACGACGTAAAATTAAATATTATCAGAGATAGCCCTAATCAAGAAACAGTTAATATAATGGAAAGTGCGGAACTTCTCTAGAATGTAAATATATTAAACTGTTTGAATTCCAATTGATACTATGACAGAATATTACTTAATGCGCCGGTCGGGTAGCCGTACGGCCTACAGCGGTAGGCCAACGACTCGGAGGTCTCGGGATCGAGTCCACAAATGGGCATGGGTGTTAATTTTAATGGCTAAAGAGCGAATTGTGACGGGCTGAAGTCCAAAGCTACTAGACTGACCCATATTATAAAGTTTTTGTTACTTAATGCACATAAATTATGCAAAACAACTTCTTTATAGCGTGAAAATGATTTATACATATTAGACTCGTCATTTGTTGACTACACCTGTCTTATACTGTGAAGAATAACGCCAATCGCACAGAAAACGTTGTTTCAACAGTTTTTGCCGGTTAGATCTCGAGACATTCAACTTTGGAAATTTCAACAAAATCGGAAACTTCCCTGCTTTGGGCATAAAAACTTGAAACAACAATTTTCTCTAAAGTGTGGCTTTTCTTACGGAATCCTTATTATTGTGCTACTAAGATATTTCTCACTCAAAATCAGTGCGTTATAACCACTTTTAGAGGAATCAGAGCGGCTATCACCCGCCACTACTTTCATAAAATAGTATAGTAGAAGTTCATTGCTCTGAAATATTTATCTAGCTTGAAAGAACAAAATGAAGAGAACCTGATTGTGTAAAATTATGTGTTCTTTAATTTATGTCCTGCGCAATTTTTCGTATCTTGCCTATTTTCGCGTAAATGTCGAGAAACTCTGTTTTAAATTCGTTTTTCTGTTAAGGGTTGAAATTTAAAGCCGGTGATTACTTTGTGATTACGTTGTATGTGAAAAATGGTAATAGTGCCTTAGAAAGAAAAAAATATGATCTTTCATATTGTACTCTTGCAAAATTTTGGGACACAGTTTTTTTTCAGATAAATGCAACATATAGGTTTATGCCGTGATTATTTCAAAATTGCAACAGGTTCCGGAAAAACCTGAGATGACCCTATATCTGAAAATTTTTAGAATAATGTATGTACTATCCATATTTAAGTTTAATGCTTCTATCATTCAAGGCACAATTCTGTCAAATATTTCACCTATCTGCTGCACTACTCGTCCATTTGTATTGGTTAGTATTTTGTCACACATCACCTGATTTATAAATTAAAAAAAACTAGTTTTCAAGGTATTTTGCATTTATCGGTATAATTTTGTCGGTAGTTAAATTGAAAGTTGTAGTTAGACAAGTATGAAATTCAATTGTGGATGGTTTTAAAGGGACTTGTGCTAATAAGAACATGAGGGTGTTCTGACATTGTATAGCCATTTGATCACTTGTTTCGGTACATATAACCAAAATATACATTGTAATTGTGACTTCAAAAATATTTTTAAATGTATCTTGTATAATTCTACTTACTGCTGTCACCACTTCACTAGAATACGAATCTCACATTCGCACAAGCAACAAACTTCTCCAACTTCACACCAAATGCTAACTAATAACTTCACTAAAGCTCCCCACACACATACAAACTAGCGAAGAGCGAAGAGAGGGGGGCCGGGGAGGTTCTTTTAGCCTGGCTCCCGCTGGCAAATCCAGGCCCTTTTTCCGCGAGTGGGGGAATTTCTTCTTTTATTATTTTTTTATTTTCATTTCAGTTTACAATACGTACATACATGGACCTGAGCTGTAACAAAATACAATCATATATTAAGTACACTGTGTTAGTGGTTTAATGCATTAAGTTTTTATTATTTATTTGGGTTAAATCTTACTATTATTTATTAATATTTTTCACTTTATTAATTCCTGCTTTTATGTTGTGACTTCAGTATTTTCTTAAGTGTCTTCCTTACTAATCCTATATATTGGTGTTATTAGTCCTTACATAGTTATCTAGTTATTATTGTTAGTATCAGTTTTTTTTGTTTTCATTTATACAGTCAAAATTACGTTATTGAAATCACTTCCCTCACTGTGCTATCTGTGCTGTGCTATCTAACTATCTTAATAAAAATTTATACTTCATTTTCCGTAATCTACTCATTAATGATATATAAAATATTACTAAAATAGAAGCAATTCAAATACAAAATACAAGGACACTAAACAATCATTCATTTATATGGACTTCAGTTCCTCTATCTATACATTTTAAACCAAAAAAAATATATCATCAGCAAATTATCACAATAAGTAGTAATAATAGTTTACATTTACATTTAATTCCCTATGAATTGCTCCGTATCAGAATTTAATTTTTTATCCTTCACCTATCTACTCTAAGCTAATCCTAACTATCCTAACTACTTTCACTCTCATCATCCATTCTTACCAGGGAAGTCAGCCGTTAAAGTTCATTCCAGGGGGCTGGGACACACCCTCCATATCCGTATAGATTGGGGCCTATCCTGGAAGTTTCTTCACAGCCGAATCTTCAACCACACCGCACATTCACACTACACTTCATACTTCTTTCGAATTGAACATCACTATTAACTTTGCCAATCCAGTTACCTCGGTACTCCGCTTATCATCCATATCCATAGGATTGGTGGTCAAGCACTGGGGGCTTCTTCGCGGATGAGTAATCGTTAATCCCGAAAGTTCTCGCACTCACGCACTCCCGCAACGCTAAACGGCTGGCCTCGGGGCATACCAGTTTCGGTTCGCGATTTAGCGTTGAGTCCTCACAATTTTGTAAGAACCACAGCCGTGGAAAGATGTTTAATCCACAAAGTTCGTGTGAATTCTAATATGTGAGTTTCCCGCATTCCGCTTCTCCCGCACCGCGTACTCCCCTTGGTACCCGGGTCGCGCGCGTCACACATTCTTCGACTACGTTATTTACATTATTTACAATATGCATTGTTTCCCGTCTTCATTCTTGGTCATATATGTTCCTCCTCATTCTCCTCATATAGATTTCTTTCTCCTTATATGAGATGATGGTAGCCAACAGATCCAGGGAGGTTCTTTTGATGTCATCTTCGATTATTTCGCGTATGTCAACGTTCTTTAGTTCATTTCTCAAATCCACAATTCGAGCATCAACAGTTCCATCCGCCTTCACGTGATTTTCTGGGCAATGGAGAACCACATGCTCGGGTGTTGAAAGTTGTCCGCAAGAACACTCGGGGGATTCCACTATCTTTAGTTCATGTAATTTCGATTTGTATGGTCCATGTCCACTTAGGAAATGCATCGAGCCCTTATCTGGGTTCCAATTGGTCCATTTTAAACGTTGTTCAATCATGGGTATTATTCCATACAACCTTCTTGATTTTCCGGAATTTTGCCAATTTCTTTGCCAAATTTGATTTATTTTATTATCAATGTCTTTTATATCTTGTGGAATTTCCCGCAAAATTTCCGTAGCTCTTATTTGTTTTTCATGCTTTATCCAATACTGAGCTACCATTTTGATTGCTTCTAGGTGTAAAGGTCTTATCGCCAGAATGACAGTTATGGCTTCCCCCGGTGTTGTTTTATATGCTCCAGACATTCGCAGTAAGATGGTTCTTTGAGCTCTGTTAAGTTTTAGCGCCAATGATTTGTTTTCTTGCAACCTATGTGTCCAAACACTGGACGCATAGGTGCCAATAGCATTTACTATCTGGGAGTTATATAATTTCAATTTTTTTTATGGGTAACTTAAATTTAGTGCTTGCCAATGTTATTATCTTATTTCAAAATTTTATTAGTAGTTTCCTTAATGTGGGCGTTATAGTTCAACTTTTCATCAATTACAACTCCCAAATATCTAAACTTATCAACTCTTCCAATAGTTTGATTTTCATACTTAATTGTAGGATTTCGCTCTAACTTTCCTTTAAATATCATATACTTAGTCTTATTAACTGAAATTTTAAGTTTATTTTCATTATACCAATTCCATAATACTGTGGTGATCTTGTTTGTCCTAATCTCTAATTGTCTTCGAGTTTTGCCCTCCACCAAAATAGCGAGGTCGTCTGCATACGCCATTACCGATGTTACTTCTTCCATCCGATCCAGAACTTTGAGACAGGGGGCAATACATATGTCCCAAAATATTGGGCCACATACAGACCCTGTGGACATCCTTTATTGGGTAATCTTGTTATTTTCTCTCCCGGAGCCCTAAATGTAATCTTCCTGTCTTGGCAGTAGTCCCTCAATACCCTAATAATATATAGCGGAATTTTCATTTCAGTCATATTATTAAAGAGCGCTGGCTACCAGAGGTTATCGAAGGCTCCTTTAATGTCTACATATAACGCAAGTACATAATTTGCGCCAGAATTGTTAATGTCTGTACAGAATTTGTTAATGGCGTCTTGCGTTGACCTGCCTTTTCTGAATCCAAATTGCATGTTATCATTTTCTAAATCCGTTCTACTTGCTTGTAACCTTGCTATTATTATCTTCTCAAACAGTTTACTGATTACATTCAGCAAGCATATTGGGCGGTACGATCTAGGATCTGTCTTAGGTTTCTCCAAGCTCTTCAAAAAGATAATTAAGTTCGCTTCCTTCCAATTTTTTGGGAAACGTCCCTGCCTGATACATTCATTGAAATGGCGAGTTAAGTATGGGACCCAGATTTCTTTCGAATTCTTATATATCTCCGATTTTATTGCATCCGGTCCTGGGGCTTTCTTCGTTTTTAACGATCTTATAGCTATTTCTAGTTCTGTGTTCTTAATTTCTGGTATTTCTTCCTCAGGAATTTGTAGATTAATGATATTGTTCATAAGTTTTCTGATCGTCTTTTTGTTCGCCTGTTTCGTTATCTTCTATGTCTTTTGGGATTAGTTCTTCTACTAAATATTCCACTGAGTCTCTCCAGGTTTTGGTATACGTTTTATATTGTTTTTCCAAAGTTGATATACTAGTTGGTGATAACTTTCTCATACAGATTTTACAGGGTTTACCCCACGGGTCAGTTGCTAAGTTTGTTTCAACAAAATTGTTCCATGTTTCCGTTTCCACACACATACAGTTCTACCTCAAGGAATGGACTGTACAGTCCTAGCCTTAAGGCAGAACGGTAGGTGTATGGCGAATCCTAGAGACGATTCGTCGGCCTGTTGGCCTCAGTGAAATCTATTGAGGCCATAAGGCCCGGCCTTGAGGCTGAAATGCACGTGTGTAGGGTATCCCACCGGCCGAGACAGCGCGCCAAATTGTACGTGTGTGGGTAGGGCACGACAGAGGACAAACTGTGCAGTTCTGGCCTCATGGTCGACAGGACAGGACTTGAGACCGGGACTATACATGTGTGGAGAGGGCACGACAAAGGACAAACCGTTCAGTTGTGGCCTCAAGGTCAGGACTTGGGTCCAGGACTGTACGTGTATAGGGGGCCTAAGCTAGAGCAGCAAACTCATACTCCGTCGTGGTTAAAGGCACGCGGATTCTGACCATTAGGCTACAAAGCCAGTTGTTGCTGAAGGCTTTCCGAGTGATATCAATAACTTCAATAGACTGTTGAGTAATCGAATTTTATTATTTTAATAACTTTTTTTTTTTTCAAATTTTAGATTAAGTTGTATTTAGTTAGTAAGATATATTGAATAAATCGAGTTGTTTCGAGACATCTCTCGACAAAGGAAATTAGTTGAATCATGGTTTAAAACAATTAGTTAAATAAATATTCTTAGCTCCAAAGACCAGACACCAAAAACAAGAGAGCAATTCAAGGTAATGGGATAGAAATCTCGTTCTCAAGAGTGTTTTCAATTTACGTAAGAACACTTTCATAAAACCTCAATCTGACCTTGCTTTTCACAGAACTAAGAATTGTTACGTCCTCCACAAGTGAGACACGTGCCGATCTGAAACTACTAGTGATGCGAATGTTAACACGCGAAATTATACAACAAGTACTTTAAAATTGTGTAAACAGTTTCACCTTGGAAAACCACCTTTTCTCCCACCAGAAACTTTACAGTCTCTTCGATTAGAAAGAGAAAGATATAAAAACCCTTCCAAAATTCCTCTCCTCCTCCGCTTCTACTACAATTATGGCTAAGTGATTATTAAGGCTATCTCCGTCAGACAACTATCTTCAGAACTATAACAATTGGACTTAGTCTAAAACTTCGAACTCTGAATACTTGTTCAAACACTTTTGGACATACTCGTATAGTGAATGTTTGAATTAGCGACATTTTAAGTTCTTGTATACGAAGTGCGAATTGACAATCAGAATAACACATTTTGAAGACAACTTAAATTGAAGATTAGTTGCTCTCTCTAAAATTAACAATGTTGGTGCACATGTTTAATTTGGTGTAATCTTGAAATTGGAGCTAAATTGTTAATTGTCATTTGCCATTTATAATTTGTGTTCTCAAACTTAGCATGTGTTTTACGTTTGCGTAATGATCCAAATTTCTACTGTCGATGGGATATGTCGACACCTCCAAAATGTATTTCTTTGTTTATCTCAAACTATCATTTATGTTCTTTAGATTTAGATATTGAGCTACAACCTCCAAAACAATTTGAAAGCTAAATGTTAAGCAATCCAATTAACTTTGCTCTACCACAGAACTCAGTTCGGTAGCAAGACTGTGTGTATACAGTTGAAAATATTCGGGGGTGAAAAAATGCTAATAGCGAGTAGGTTGGAGCCGCTACGTCTCTTATTTTCATAATCAATTCGTAGGGTTGCATGACACCTCCGTTTGTAAAATTTCCTTGCGGAGCCCATGCAATTGTTAGTTTCTTTTTTAAAAAAAGTAACATACCTTGTGGTTTCCTAGTAAATTTGAATTTATTCATGGCCTTTTGGCATCTTTGGCCCAGACCGGAATCGGATAGACAGTGACCAGGACCTTTCTTAAAGTACCATACCGGCATTTGCTTGGTGGAACTGTGGGAAACCCTGAAAATCCTGTCAGGTTAGTCGGCCACAAGTTTCGAACCCGGGTACCTACCCATTTCATATCCAAAGTCTGCGACGTCCAAAGTTTATAACAACAAAACAGTTGCTCATCGTTAACCGCAGTGTTAAAAGACAGTTGAGCGGCGGATCTCCTGCATATCTCGGGATACGATTCAGTAGTTTAGGACGTCCCTGGGGCGTCCCATCGGGATGATTTTAGGATATCAAAGCAGGACGTCCAACGAACGCCTTATGGGCCTCTTGAGTATCCCGGGATACAACTCGGCAGTTTAGGACTTTCCTGGTACGTTGCGGACATTTGTTCTATCTGAGTTAGTGGTTCTGTCCTTAATTTAAGTACCATTCCGCTATTCTTTGATGTGACCGAAAGGAAGAAAAGAAGCCCGGATAGAGATATCTGGAATTTTGGAATTTCAAAAGATTGTGGAATCGGAATGCAAACCTGCGTGATTTCCAAATAAGGGAATTTGAGGAGGAAGGAATTCGCAAAAGTCGAAATTTGGGATTTTCGGAATTACAAACATTTCAGGAATTTAAGATTTCCGAATTCTAAATTTTCTATAGAACTTCATCATATGACAGTTTTATTGAATTAAAATGAACAGAAATTTTAAGTTGTCTGCCATTGCCCATGATGGGTGGGGATTCAGTTGTCGTCTCCGGTCATCGGGTTCGGGGTTCTATTCCGAGTAGGTGTACATTAAACATACTTCTTTTAAAATTTCCCTTTCGGCACATCATCTTCATCTCGTGAAAGAAAATGGCAAATCAAAGTTTACTGACTTTGCCAAGGGATCATTGGGTCAACAATCTACCTGAAATTTAGGAGTGGTCGGATTTTCAGAACATTGCGAGAATGTAATTCACATTCCGAAATCCGAATTCCCATTTTTGTGATTACGGAATTGTAGTTATCTTGAAAACTTCTGCATTATTAAGAGTTAAGAATTACGAAATTAACATTGGGTTTCCGAATACACTTGCCAAGGATGTTCTCAAACTTCTCATTCAAAGTGATTGGCGTGAGCACAGCGCGAACAAGTACTCTCCGCCATGTCACTGCTGGACCAAAGACTATGTCCCTTATTTGCTAGGCTATGTTCCAGGTTGTTCAAGGACTATACTTTAAAAGACTAGAGTCCGCGCTTTGTATGCCTGCGAAATATCTGAAAATCTGCTAAAACGAGAATTATGTTTATTGCTTGCACTTCTATTTATTTGCTCATAGTGTTTCCTTTACCGAGATGACATTACGTTCAAATCACTATCTGTTAAACACCGAGCCGCCGTAACTCACAAGTAAAGTACCCGAAGTGAGGACTCGAGTTTCTCATCAAGTGATACCTTAAATTGAAGCTAGTGACGAGTATAGTACACCTGTGAAATCCTAGCTGCAGAGCTCCAGAAATAAAAAGGTTATGGCGGGTCAAAGTTCAAATAGAAAGCGAATTTAGCTGCTTGTGATGTCCATGTTTTGCTGATTATCCCGATGGTAATACGTCGTAAGTTGCTCCCAATTAATGTAATGTGTAGAATGATATCCCTCTCTCTGGCTGATCTCCCGCTTTCTGTTATTCGTGTATGAATGTCCTTGTGCATGTTTGCTCCTGTTATTGATGTCAATAAAAGTTCTTTTTTCTCTTTTCGTTCCAGAAAATGGAAGCAGGTGCTATCGTTCATGCTCTGTATGCGAAATATGGATTTGTTAATAGGAGAATGAATAGGTATGAAGATTCATTGTACAAACAAATAGTGGAGATACTTGAGGACAAGATGGAAATCATAGAAGTAGTTAGAACTCTTGGATTTGCTGGTGACAGTGATGAAAGACAAGATGGAGACTATGGTGATGACGTCTTTGATGAGGAAATGCCAAGTACATCGCAAGGTTCTCAAACACATCAAGAGTCTCCGACATCTGTAGCTTCTTCAGGTGAAGAATATCAGCCTTCGCCAAAAAAACAAAAAAAACATATTGGACGATGATTATAAAGAAGCAGTTTACATGTTTTGGACACACAATGAGAACCCGGAAAAGAAACGAAGGAAATTTTCATCTGTCAAGTCACAGTATAGATAAATTCAATCGAAAAACATCGTCTTTGAATATGAGGAAAAAAGGCAAAAACCCAGTTCTAAGAAACTTAATGCAGCAGGTCACTGGTCGAGAGATGTGCAATTATACACGACAGGACTCTTCGATTTTGGGCTCTTCAGATAAGTAAAGAGCTAGATCCGGATAATACTCTACAATTCAAGGCATCTCGTCACTGGCTGTCTAATTTTAAAAAGAGAAACAATATCAGCAGTCGTTCTATCACGCATAGGGTTAGCAAAACGTGGAAATCAAAAGAGGCTGAATTACATCACTTATCTAAGACATTTATTACGTCCATGAAAGAACTTATGTTACTAGAAGACCTGAATCCTTGTCAAGTATTCAATGCTGATCAAAGTCGATTTGAGAAGGATCTCCATGCAATCAGGACTCATAGAACTAAAGATACGGTGGTTGTAAGAAGTGCATTTGGATCAGTCAGTGCTACTACTCATTCATATATGATCATGCCGGTTATTTCCATGGATGGTGAAATTTTGCGTCCGATGTACGTTCTTGTATCCGAATCCAGTGGTCAATTTCCGGGAAATAAGCAAAAAGATCCCGATAACATAGTGTCCCATCCAGGAAAGACTGCAAATATGAACAAAAGTGATTTAAAAGAGTTTTATTCTGTATTCTGGAATAGCCTGCCTGCCGATCGTGATAAAGTCTTGCTTTTGCTGGATTCATGGAGTGCAAATAAGGATGATAACGTATAAAATGAATTATTCCCTACTCATATAACACTGTTCAAACGTTTAATTCCTGGTGGTTGCACTGGTTTCATCCAACCACTTGATGTTTACTTCTTCCGTCCATATAAATAATTTATCAGGTTCATTACTGACCCAGTTATCGCTTCCTCGGAAATTAATCTCTGGCATCGGGATAACATTTTACGAATGCAGTCCTTCACTCTCTTCCAACAGCGCCTCACGATTTCGCAACATGATCAGGTTTGCGTTTTACAAAAGCGGCTACTTGGATGAGGAGCCCGAGCCCTGGATGTCTCCATTGGATTATTGTTTTGATTCTAATATACGTCACGAGTGTTACAAGACCTCATGTGAGAACATCTCTTTTGTCAAGTGTGCTCATTGTGAGCAAAGTATCTGCTTATCACACGCCTTCATTGACGACTAACATATTGATTGTATCAATGTGTAGTAATTTGTACTTGCCTCTTTCCTTCAAATGAATCGCATTTCAATTCAAACCCATGTCCTTCTGAATTTTTTCTGCCATTCGTTGTGACTTGTTTCAATACAATTCGCTTTCTCTTTGAATTTTGACCCGCCATAACCTTTTTATTTCTGGAGCTCTGCAGCTAGGATTTCACAGGTGTACTCGTCACTAGCTTCAATTTAAGGTATCACTTGATGAGCAACTCGAGTCCTCACTTCGGGTACTTTACTTGTCAGTGGTCAGTTGCTAGCGTGCGAGGTTGCAGGCAGGAAGTAGGTACTCTGTGCTGCTGGCTGTGAAACGTTCAGTGTTTGTGCGCGAGTGCAAGTTTTTTTTGCAGTATAATGTATATTATAGTTATGAAAAACACGCTTAATATTAACCTACGAAATCTAACACAAAGAGTTAGCGCTTTATATTTAGATGAAATAGTAGCAGAACATACAAATACCGGAAATTAAAATTTTGTCTTTGAAGATAGATTTTTATAGAAAAATTGCGTTCATTAAAACTAGTTCTCTCATTGCAGCTGAAAAAGCAGCTCAAAAGTGCAATGGTAAACTCCTTTATGATGAAGGAGGTCTAATGCAGTAACTTCCAGTAACTATTGAAACTAATGGGCAATATCAAGCTGTAGTGTCTGTACTCCCTTTGGAGCTTAGCGATCAACAGGTTGCCGAACTATTCAGTCAATACGGAAGGATTCAATCGGTCAAACAAAGTTATTATTCTCCCAATTATACTTTTCGTATATACAACGGGAAAAGAATCATAACAGACTCAAAAGTGACCAAGAAACTGGCATATTATTTATCAGCTTACGGGCTAAAAGTGCAGATCTTCAAAAACTTTTCCCAGGAAGAGTGCCCACATTGTAACGTCATATATTTTGACAACTCGCAATGTGAATATGATGTCGCTCGAGAAACAGTAGAAACTTCGTCTAAAGTTCCCTATAGTTTTCAGTAGAAGAAAAATATTTACTACGATTTGACTTTATGTATCATTATTTTGTATTAGTTGTCTTTACACAATAATTTATACCAGTTGTTTTTTATTTCAGCATTGCTTGTATCACTTGTCTGGAAACGCATCACTGTCCAATAGTTTGTATTAAGTCTGTAATCGTAATATTTTTGTATCATTTTGAAAATATTTGAGTGTATATATCTTACTTATGCACAAATAAAAAGTTCCTTGTTAGTACAAACCCCTTGTTTTATTTCCTATACAAACACCAGTTCTTGTGTATATTCAAAGTTAGAAGGAGTGACGTTCTTTGTTAGTACAAGTCCATGCATGCAGTGTATCTTTCACCCATAAGATTAAACGGATTCTGTCCTTGGACTCAACGTCTGTCATCATCTTCTTATAAGTCGTAAGAAATTTATGCAGTACACCAATAGAACCAGTGTGGGATTCAGCAAATTTCTGATATATCTGATCGCAAACCAAGGTAGCTGTTAATAAGTCAACCATACGAAGTAGGCTGATTTCCTTGCTTAAGTCTACACAATCATGGTCAAAGTCAAAGGAAATATTATGAAAGCAGTCATCACAAATTACACTAAATCAAGGTGTTCATTCTTAAAGACTTGACAGCACACACTCCACGGCCACCTTGGAAAAAGTACAGTCACAGCTAGTCATTGTTTACTGATTCAGCTGCAGCAGACTGTCAATCGAATCGTCATGGCAATTTATTGACTTCATCAACCAATCAGATTATTTAAATTCAAATGACGTCATTACCTAGTATGGCAGTGTTTGTTTACTTATTTATTGTTACAACTCTACAAAATACTAGTTTATTCATAGAGCCTACTGGTTATGAATGCCAACATGAGACGAATGTAATATAGACGATGGTCAGTACTTTTAAAAGTTTTGTAGTCACTAAGTTCAGCTTTGGATACTCTTTTTACAGTCTGTATCCTATGAGATATGCAACCTAGCATTCCTAGTAAGAGACTGGCTCTGGAGATGTAGTCTAAAAATGCGAGCATATCAGACAATAAGAAAACTAGGTGATATCATTTTATTAAAATAATCGATGGTTGGGAACACTTTAAAAATTTCTGAGTTGGCAACTCTTGTTGACGTTCAAGTACTATACTATTCCTACTTGTGATATTTTATTAAATCATTTTAAGATGGAAACACTGTTAAGCGTAAGATGGCAACACTGCTTGTTCAGCAATGTCAGCTGGCCGAGGCTGTGTGATATTCTTTCACAGTCTTTCCCCCACCTGTCTCCTACTATTCCTGTTTGAAGCAAACATACGGTCACAAGCTGTGGGAGTAAAGCATGGACTTCGTAGTGATAGTCAAGCCAGCGTGTGTGTGTGTGTTTCTGAAGGGTTCTACAACAGTTGGGATATGCGGGAAGAGGTTCTTCCATCAAGCGACAACAACCACCGCTCAAGTTCCCGTAAAGTTAGGAAATATTCTTTCGTCATAATGCCAAAGATATAAAACTAAGTATAATTTCTTGTTACCAAGTCTATTTGTCTTTATCTGTGTTAATATAGTACAAAAAACACTATACACAGATGCTATACCTACTTTAATTCATTAATATGACCAAAAGTCTCTTAGTCGTGAATATTTCACCTAGATGCTCTCAGAAAAGGTAGATTTATCAATCCATGACGTATAGAGGAAATCTATATTGTAATTATGGGGTGCAAACACTTCAATCGACAGAACAAGCACTCCTATAAACCTTATTTTCTCCTTACATTACGAGTAAATGTGCTTTCGAACAGTCGTTTTTTTGCTGCTATCAGTTCTTTCTAGCTTTCGTTTCATTCAAACTACTTCAAATACTGTTTGTCTCTTTATTCAGGCTGTCTTTTCTGCCATAACGTACATGCATAATCGTTATAGTCATAAAATTACAATTCAAAGAGTAGATTACGGTTGAAAATCATGTTCAAGCTACTTCAAATGTGAGTTTTCTCGCTATATATTGTTCTCCATGTTTTTCAAAGTAGTCAGGATTATGTAAATCCACCTTTTTCGCCATCAAATAGGCGTTCAACCAAGTTTAAATGACAGTTTTCTTGTTACATATTGACTAGATGTCGTTCTTAGGAGTTCTCTTTGTATTAATAAAGCACAAAATATAGACAATTTTCACTTACGAGGCTTGATTTTGCGTTTAATATGCAAGTGTACAAGTAAAATAATGTTTGCATTCCACTCTGAACAGTTCCTCGAGCAAGAAGATCTAAACAATGAGTCCCTTAGTACCATAATTTTCGTGAAAATATAGTTTGTTTCTCTAATATTTGTGCTGAAATACTTATTTTCAATGTCCGATATTAACATAATTACGTTACCCATGGTCAAATTCAAGCAATCATCCGCTTTGGTACCTTCATTTTCATATTGAAGAACTTGTTTTGTATCAAGTAATTTCCAATATGGCGTTATTCTTGTATTTTCAGGTTTCAAAAGTACCTCAAAGACTAGGTTTCTGGTTAAAATTATATTCTAATGTCTCTTTCATAGTGTCTACCGGTAAATAAGAGGCCTTGATTCCCTGAGTTTCACATCAAATAGCCCTGTTTTTCATGTTTATTACAGTTATTTCTACTTCAAATGTCACTTTTCTCGCTATTTCTCGCTATGTAGTTGCAAGAACTCCATTCCTGAAAACAAACACCGAAATAGTTGCAAGTTTCATCTGAAAAGATTGCTTTAGAGACATCTTAGTCAGGTTTGTCACTTTTTATCCTACAGATTGCTACCAAATAATCCTTTCCGAGGGTAAATCGATCTAAAATATAGTTGAAAGATTCTTTTCTAGTTGAATTATCTGCTAAATACGGCCTCCGAAGTGATGGTGTGATGTTTAATTCGATCTTTTCCTATTTCAAAAGAGGTGTTTTCCGGTAAAAACACCAATGAATACTTCAAGGCAGTTGCTAATCAGGTAAGTTCTAGTTAAGCATGCAGCTCGAAAGGCATCTCATACAGTTTTCACACGTTATCTGAAGCAACATACACCAGGTATTAAGCTAAATTCAGATTTCAAATATGGCTCAAATACGTCTCGTCTGCTATTCAAAGCAATAATCACCCTGAATTAAGGTAAATTCGCTTAAAACAGCCTCGAAAATCATCTTACATAGTTTTTACATTCCATCTGATGCAATACATACCTGATATTTCAAGTTAAAATAGGTTTGTACACATAAAATACACTTCTTTGCACCCTTTTCCAGCGCTAACTAGCTTACAAATAGCGATATTGCATTAATTTCGCCTTACATTGGTTCCAGTCGCATTGTTCTACATATAAATTATGTATATTTCATCGTCTCAGGACTTAAAATCTCATTCATCTATACAAATGGAGGTGTTAAAACAAGAAAAAACACTTCTTTTGCAGAATCATCACACCTCTCGAGTAGAAATTATTCATAAAAATGCTAGTATTGTATCAAATTCTCCTTAAACAGGTGTAAAAACATAACTCCCGCAGTTCCATTACATAATGTGCAAGCATCTATGATAGTACAGTATACAATATAAGGTAGTTTCATTGATTATTCAAGAAGGATTGTATAAAAGCATTCATTTTTCTTACCGTGCGCTGTAGAATCTCTCTCGTCCAAGAACAAGGTTTTCACTTCCCCAAATCTTCTCAAACACTGCGAAAATTAAAACGGTATGTGACGCATGCGTTAACACATGTGTTGATCTATTACGTAGCAACAATTAAGATCTCTGATTCAGACAGAATTTTCCCACATTTGTCGCGGGCAAACTTTCTGTTCCCAGGGTGGTAGAACTTCTCCCCTTCTCTGTCGGGTCAAGGGGTTATTTTTTTAATAAACCAAGGGCCTAAGGTGAAGTGTTCGCTATGGGAAAGTGACAATATTTAAAGATTATGGACGCCTAGAATCTCAAGTTATGGACCCCAGGTGTTTGAATTTCGAAGGGTTGACTGCGAGAAGTTTACATACCTCTACTAGTCTATAATTAATTACGGAATCTATTTATTAGGGGAGGAGGGAAGAAAATAGATGGCCTGTTTCTTCCTTAAACTTGAAAGGGAAGAAGTGGGGAACTTTTCTCCGCATCTGTCACTTGTTTTTTCTTCATTTAGCTTGTGTTCAGACAGCTTATTCAAAGCGTGTTGTTTTGTGGTCTTGGAAGCAGCACTGAGGGAGGCAACCGGGTTCGTCTCTAACTATGTGTCATCCTGACCGACGATTTCGACATATCTAGCGTACATCTTCTTGATTTCTTATCGAATTCATCCTACGACAAGATAATATAGCAATATAAATTTCCAATAAGTGGTCACTATAGGGTGCTCATAAAGTAATAGACACCTATCTAAATTGTAAAATTAAAATTAAAATAGCGGTAATTGCTGGATTAAACTAAAAATAATGAAAATATAGCATTAAAGGCAATATATACATAAAATGACTGAAAACGTGTTAACAGATTGATCTTTGAATATTTGACGTATTGATACTTTCGACCATTACATAGAGTATACACTGTATGGACAAAAAAGTGGTACGATATTGATCTTTCATTATCTATCATATTATTATCGTCGACTAATGTATAAATCATAGTTATTATTATAATTTAAGGTAATCTATCAATAAAAATAACAATTTAATGTATTACTACCTCCTCCTTCTACCACATGTTCTACAAACTCCTAAAAATGCCAGGGGGAGCAAATTCAAACATGGTGTATAAATATTCTAAGCGGGAGCCCTTCCCCCACTGCCCCCGTGAAATTGTAATTATTGCACTGTTATACTACTGATCGAATATGGCTGTGATTTATTTTTATTATATATATATATATATATATATATATATATATAAATGAATTATATGTATATATATATAATTCACAGACATATTCAATCCACTACTAGATGAGGCCTCTCCCGGAGGGATGAGGTGGT
>JAGDQP010009407.1:0-30846 GCA_022664845.1 Lepisma saccharinum | reverse complement strand
GCGTATTGTGTTGGGAAATATGAACTACTGTAAACAATCGCTTTCAATGTATTGGCAACGGTTGCCAAGTAATATGCCTAAAGGTTAAGTAAGTTCTTATGAACTGTAGACTGAATTATCTCAAAACGAATTTTTGGCGCTTGGTCTAGTGATGCATAACGCTGTCCAATTATGTAAGCAAAATATCTAAATTACGAAACTATGGATATTATTCGAGCTCAAATGGAAAATTAACAATAAAAATATTCTAACACTATATGATTATTGACCGGGGTTAAATTAAACCACATTTAGGTTTTAGTATTATTGGAAGCTTCCTAACATTTTATTGTTTTTTCTTGTATATTCATTCGTGATAGCTAACCCTTGTACTCGTTACCAAGCATACTCCGATAAAGTGAAAACTACTCTCCGTAGTTAATTACAACAGAAAACGTAATCGAATGTCTCAATATTAGAAATGGGTGGCTTTACCATGTCATGTTAGAGAAAATACAATAATTGGTGTAGTAGTTGTAGCTTACCGTATCCTTCACCAACCCAGGACTCTATCTATTAATATTAAGATACCTGCCGGCTGATGTGAACAGTTGATGAAACCTACTCTGGAGAAATAAAGCATTTTTCTACAGGTAAATAGGAGTGTAATTAAAATAAAATAAAATCAGTCGCGTGTGAGAATGGATTTAACCAATAGAATCTTATTAAAGCGTAAAAGGATCATGCGAAAACAAAATTACAGTTTTTGATTTCCTACTCAGTTGAACAAATCACCATATGACCAAAATATGACTTTTGGCATTCGCCCTTTCGGTAGTCGTTCTGTCGGCATTCGCTCTTTTTGTCAGTTGCCCTTTTATCATTCGCTCTTTTTGTCAATCGTTCTTTTTGTCATTCGCTCTTTTGGCATTCGCCCTTTCAGTAGTCAATCTTTTTGTCATTTGCTCCTTTGGCATTCGCCCTTTGGGTAGTCGCTCTTTTTGTCATTCGCTCTTTTAGTTGGTCGCTCATTTTGTAAGTCGGTCTTTTTGTTAGTCGACCTATTTGTAGTCGCTTTTCTGGATTCGCTCTTTTCACATTCGGTCTTTTGTCGTGGAACCATTTGATATAATCTGTTTACACAGGTATTTCTCATTTTGTAGGTTATTTATGGCTTTGGCATCTCAGGCTCAGGCCGGGAGACGGGGAATGTTGAGGGGTAGTTGGCCAGGAACTAATAAATAGGTACAATCACGGCATTTGCCTGGTATGAATGAGGAAAAACCCTGGAAAAAAACCTCAGCCAGGATAGGCGACCACTAGGATTGTTTCCAAAACCTTCCAATTGCTAAGCCAACGCTTTACCAATTCAGATACGGTCGCTCAGTTTTCTCGTTTATTAGTAGCTATATTGGACACATACATCTTCAGCATCAAATATACCCTCTGTCGTTATAAAAGTTTATCTTTCATTATATTGTTTTAGTGACACGTTGCAGATAGACTGCAGTTTAGATACAGTCCTGATCTGGATCTGCGTAATCTAATCTGACAAATTAAATTTAGAGCAACGTGCTATTATAGATCTAGCGTGACGTTTCCATTTTATAATTCAGCTCTACATATTTTAATTTACAAAATTGCAATTTATTGATTTTTTCAATTAAAATATATTTCAATATTTCTGAAGCAACTTACAGAATATATATACCAGTAACTGTAGACAGACCATCATCGATAATTGAGTGAGTGAACGCATAAAAAATTTCAAGTTACAGCTGTAAATTTTCTTTCTCTTAAATTTCTGAAAAAGTTTGCTCCGAATACTTCGCTTTAGCTTTTTCTTATATTCTGTGTAGAAAAGAAAGGAAGAGAAAAATCTCTTTTCGAACTTCTTTTCTTTTCCCTCTCCCTCCTTTCTCCCTCTAGGGCCAAGCTCCTCGCCATTTCCTTCCCTCCTAGCCCCTTCCGATGACAGACTGATAATCCATCTCGATTTACTGTCCTGATTTACCCTAATGCCTACGTTTGTGGCACATACTAGTTTGTGATTAATTTATCGGCCACTTGGGAGCTCTGCCGTCTCCCGAGCTCTCTCAACATGGCGCTTAACGTCAAATAAAAGTAGTATAGGGTTTCGCCGTAAATGGATTGCAAAATTGGGAGGTTACACCAGGGGTAGTTTTGGAAGTGGAAACTGTCTGACTCCGGTAAAGAATCACCACCCATCTCCCGTCCTTGCAATTTTCTTCCAATATTTGTAGGACCCTGTTAACTGCGCCCGGGCCGCAATAAACGAAAATGCATTACTTTGGAGGTGTTTTGGAGTCGGAAAAGGTAGAAGCTGGCTTATTCTCAGCGGGGAATAGAGTTTTAGAACCGTGATCGCAACGTAATTGGCACAGCGCACTGAGAACGTTGGCTGAGACGAGTTTCCAGCCATTCCCCCTCCCAACCATCCCCTTTCGTTCCTTGTTGCAAACGCCGAGTTCTATGATCCCAGGGATTCTTTGCAAGAAAACAACAGCCATCTTTCTTCCGTTGAGCCTCGTAACAGCCGTTCCAGGTCTACAGGAACGAAATATGTGAAATGTTGGCTAAGTTTGAGGTGCAAAGGAAGGGGTAAGTCGGCGAAAAAGGAGGGGTTACTCCATTATATATTGGATCTAGGTGGATAGCAAGAAAGAAGAAAGAAACTTGCAGAAAATGTCACACAAGATGGAAAAGACAGGCAAAAAATTGAGCATATAAAGAAAATGAAGTGCAAAGAACAAAATGATATCAAAAGTATGAAAGAGGACGTAGAAAAAAATTAGAAAGAAGATATGGAGAGGTCAAAATGGAATGATATTTGTCAACCAGTGTGAAAAAGACCAAAGTCAAAAATAAAGATGAGTATGTGGGTATGTTAGTGACAGAGAGAGAGAGAGAGAGAGAGAAAGATTGCAAGAGTATGAGAATGATATTGAATTGGTAAAAGGAAAGCAGGGAAGAAAATAGGAAAGAGGTAAAACATAACAGTTACTAAGAGAATTCAGTGACGGCTAAAAGACTATTATTTCGGTTACAAGTCTCCAAGCATACATGAATTAAAATTAGAAGGTTTATATTATATTATAGTTACTCAGTTTGTAAATGAAGAATGTAACATATGTCTTGAAATATAAGTAAGAAACACATACAAAGCCTTGCTCGCCTTGTATCAGGATCGTGGATTCGGCTTTTATATACATTCCTGATTCTATACATCTTGCTTTCTGAAGACAATTCTTGCCATTGCAAAATGGCCGAAAATGTGCTATAACTGGAGTTTATACAATAAATAATTATATATAAATAATAATAATAATAAACTTTTTAAAGACATACGTTTCTTAAATAATTAGAATAAATACTAAAACATAATTTTCTTTTTGCATGACTAAAAAGAAAAGCATGAGGTACGCTCTCATATACAGTCACTTTATAAATTCTTGAATTGGCTCCCCCCATGCTTTTTTATTTTTGGCCATGCACAAACAGAATTACTTTTTTTACTTTTTATTACGAATTGTTAGAAAAATATGTCTTAAGTTTTTTTTTAAAAATTTATTTTTCTTCGAGTTACTTCGGATACATTTTCTCAAGCTAATGTTTTGTGACCTAAATCCTAAAATGTTCTGAAACCACTCAAATACAACATCGTTGGAGGCTAGTATTTATTTTAGGATAAAGAAGTCCATATTTTAAAATATTAAAATATGATTTTAAAAATATATAAATATATGAAACAAAACAATGGAATATTGTATTGTCACCCGACTTACGTCGCTGTGCAAAATCACATCATTGTATGACGTCGGGAAATGAGTTAACGTTGATTTAAGGATAGCACGAACCATTGTGAACTAAAGAAATCTGTAAAAAAAAATACTAGATAAACACGCTCACATTCGCTAAGCTCTTAAACTAATTTTATAAAGACCCAATCTATGAGGCAGGAATGGAGTATAAAAATTTACTTCGAAACAGAGTCTCTTCATTAGATTTGCTTACCTTTATCAGTTTAGGTCAGCATTCCTCAAGCTGAGATACGCGTACCCCAGAAGCAACGCGAATATTTATGAACTCCAAAAATTGAATAACCTTAGGAAAATAAACATCTACACTATATTTGGAAATAAATTATGTTTAAATTACTAATACATTATATTTCTCTCTCTCTGTATGGCTCATGGAACTCGCAAGTTCATCGCCGCAGTAACAAACGTTCGCCATTGGATTCTATCTTGGGCAATATCAAGCCACTTTTCATCACGGAACCTACTTCTCGAAGATTTCGTCTAATATTGTTCTCCCAACGACGTCTCGGTCTTCCCAATGGCCTCTTTCCATCCGACCTTCCAACCAGGATTGAATATAATCTTCGTTTCCCCCCCATCCGAGATACATAGCTTGCCCACCTTAGTCGTCGTGATTTCATTATTTTTACATCTGGTGAATCGTACAGTCCGTGGAGTTCTTCATTATGCAGTATCCTCCACTCTCCAGTCATCTTGTCGCGTTTCGGCCCGTATATCTTTCTCAAAACTTTATTTTCAAATACACGTAATTTATGTTCATCTGCTAGAGTCGTACTCCAACTTTCGCAACCGTAAAGTATTATCGGCGAATAACCGTTCTCTATATTTTTAATTTCAATTTCCTTGATATTAATCTGGATGTTAGAAGTTTTTGGACTGAATAGAACATAAATGCAGTTTTTGGACTGAATAGAATAGAACATGCGTTCCCCGATACTGAGCGACTTTTTATTTTTTCCGTGACCTCATTTTTGCTTGTTACGTATGCTCCCAAGAATTTAAATTTGTTTACTTTCCTACGACCTCATCCCTAATTCTTATGTTTTTATTTCCTTCATTCCCTGTGTTTCGGCTTGTTAGCATGTATTTTGTTTTATCTATGTTTACCCGTACACTGTTAAAAAGGTTTATTCAAAAACGAAATAAAAATCTCGAATTTGAGAAAATTTTGGGCTTAATATGGCTCCGACTAAATTTTGCTCAATTTTGAAGTGATGGTGCTCAAAAAATGAGAAAATATTTCTCGGATTTTTCGTTCCTCATAAATTATATTAATAAACATAATGTATTAATTATTGCGATGTTTCACGGGTTAGATCAAAAAATTTTGAATGAACAAAGTATAAGTTCCTGCAGAGGATTGCAAAAGATGAGTTTTTGCACGTTCATATAAATTAAGTATATCGTAACGTTCTGTTGCTTTCCGCGTAATGATTAGGTAGAGACGAATGGATTCACGGGATTTGTGGCTTTTCCCCATCGCCAATTTTATTACAAGAATAATATAAGTTCAATAATTTACTAAAGAGCGTCCCGTACCAAAGTATTTACTAGAATTGGTGATTTATGGAATAACTCTTTACGGCTTCTTCTTCTCGGGTGATATGCCTCGTAGAAGATAATTAGGATAGGTTTTCGCACCAACCCGACTGCTAACTGTGTGTCAAGGATGTACCAGCCCGACTGCTAACTGTGCACAAGGTAGAATTAGGTAGCACACCAGCCCCACTGCTAACTGTGTGTGCAGGAAGGTTTGCATACCAGCCCGACTGCTAACTGTGTATACGGGTTAGGAAAAGAACACCAGCCTGACTGCTAACTGTGTGTGCAAGGTTAGAAGGATAGTACCAGCCCGACTGCTACTGTGAACTAGGAGAAGGTAGAAGAGAGGAGGTGATCACCCAGATCAGTGATAAATTATAATGTTGCATCGGGTTTTTATAGCCCTTCTTTGTGTGGTCATCCAAGCTCCTCCTTCTATGCTTGTGGCTTCTTCTGTTGTTTCCATGCTGAAACTGACGCCGTCGTCTGCTTGTTTACATTGCATTGTTTGTTTACATTGCGTAACTTGTTCTACACATGTTTGTTATTCGTAGAACACACGTTACTACAATGTTTACGTTGCGAGTATGAGATGACTCGTGCTCAAGCACGTGGAACATTACAATATTCTGAGGACAAAATCAAGCAATAATAAACTACCTGATAGGAAAAAAACTCAATTTGTTTTAGATAACTCGTCTTGTAAGTCCGAATTTTTGAAATTTAAACCAACATTATTATTAAGTGGAATTTGATAGTAAATAAGTATTCAGCTTAAAATGTTCTTTTTCCGCATAATCTGAATGCCATCAAATTAGCAGCGAGTTCATTACAACAAGAAAATTTAATTTTGAGAATAAATTCAGAAATTTTCCCAAATTGTGATTTAAAATTAATATACTGTAAAATACACACAGTAAAAAATGGCTGTGTTAATTCAACACAATGCGGTGTCCCAACGTGACTACCACTTTTGTGTGTTAAATCAACACAACACACGGTGTTGATTTCGGTACTGGGAGAAAAAAAAAGTTACGGCAGCAGCTAGATTTGAACATGGGTCGCTCAGTTGGAAGCCGAGCGCCTTACCGACTTCGCTAAATTATCAAACGGAAAAAGCACTAGATTAAAACAGTATAGAGGCTAAAGAACTGTTGCTGAACCCCAAACACAAACAAAGTTACTCTCACGACTTATGCCATTATTCAATCACTTTTCCACTGTTCAATTAGGGATCACAATCCCCAGTCATTGAGAATATGTTCCATTTCTATGAAAGCAAGCGCAGTATTTGACATTTTGTTACGATAAGAAGGCAGTAATGCTGCTCAAGTGTTTCGCTGTCGCCATCTTACTTGCTTTCATAGAAATGGAATATTACAATGAATGGGAATTCTGGTTCCCGATTGACAAATAGGAAGTGATTAAACCATGGGATAAGTCGTGCAAGTAACTTAGTTTGTTTTGGGGGCTCAGCAACATATATTTGATCCAATACACTGTTTAAATATATAGTGTAGTCGTTTAATTCAAATGTTGTTCAGTAAATATCGTTTGGATCTAGTTTGTTTTCTGTCTGATGAGTTAGCCAAGTCGGTAAGACGCTCGACTTCTAACTGAGCAACCCATGTTCAAATCTCGCTGAAGCCGTAACTTTTTTTTTTCACAGTACCGAAATCAACACCGTGTGTTGTGTTGATTTAACACACAGAAGTGGTAGTCACGCTGGGACACCGCATTGTGTTGAATTAACACAACTATTTTTTACAGTGCAGAACTGTAGAATTTATAGTGTGATATTCAGTTTGAACCCTAGAATCACATTTATTAAACGATGTTAAGAAATTGTACGCTCGTTTTTTAAAAACTATTTTTTATTTTAAGTATCCAATAAAAACGGTTGTTTGCAACGCAGTCCTACAACGCAGTACTAAATTGCAAGTAATGATTTTAAGCTATATCTAAGAAAGTTATTATAAGTTTAATAATAACACAGGTCAACAGGGGGTCGGTAACATGGATAAAAGTAGTTGTTTCTTATCGTATTTTTGATGCTGAATTCAAATATGTATGTGAAAATTTCCCACCAGGTACCATTTTTCTGTTATTTTGTCTTAACATGTATCAAGCTGCAGTGTAGGTGAAGCAATAGATAAAAGTGGATGTACCTAGAAAAAATACAGAAGTTTTGAAAATTGGCAGTATGACACAGTTCCATGTACTGAGTAATATACTAAATTTGCGACCTTGGTGGCCTACCGCTCGCTCCGCCATATTGAAAAGTTGGCGCCTAAAGCAGGTTTTTGTAAATATCTCGCTTGAAAAGCATTTGAGAGTCAAATTCCGTATTACAAAAATTAATGTACATAAAATTCCCTACAAGAAAGGTTATTTCCAATTTTCTTCTAGAATGCATCGTTTAGACACTAGACGTGTTTGAAATTAAGATATTAGGTATATTTACATAATTGGACCTAGTTCGGTCAATTCTGAAACAAATACATACATTTCCTAATTCATATACTAGGTTAACTGCAAACAATAAAATTATGGATCCTTCTGCGGACGTCCTTATGAAGTCTTACGGATCCTCCCGTCTCAAAAAATGTATCGACTAAAACTGAGTTGTCCGGAAGCTCGTATCCTAAAGCTTTACATTCTGCGTCTGAAATACGACTCAATATACAAAAACATGTACAATTTCGAAACTATAAAAGATATTGTTTTCAAACTTTCAGTGTTTCTAACACATACCTGAAGGTATACATATTTATAGCTATGGTCAAATATATAAAGTTTTTATACATGAACGCACTCCATTACAACGTATAAGTATGGAACAGAGAAAAAGTGAAAGTTACCTAACAAAAAAATCTTACGTGGTGGGTGCTTTTCTAGGTCATATTTGAAATCAGGGTCCCAAAGTTAGTAAACAACAGTGATTTTTATCCATGTTACCCAAAAAAGTTAAAATTTGTTGTCCTGTGTAATGTTTATTGTGTTTGTGGCTGTGAGGTGGGGAACAGCGACAACTGCTTAAACAGAAGCTCTCATTTTTTAGTGTAAATCATTGTGTCATAGTTATTATTGAAAATAGTTAAAATTACTACTTTCACCGGTTCGGATACGGAACGATTTTATCCCATGTTCATTAAGAGTAATCTGTCTCTGTTTTTTTTAAGAAGCTCTATCAATCATATTTTGTTACAGCTTATGTACAGGGTGTTTACTTAACGAAGTAGCAAACTTGGCAGAAGAATCCTTGACACCAAATGAATGTCATATGAGCTTTTTCTTTATATAAGGAAAGTGAACTCTTAGTTTTCTAGACACATGGTTTCCAACTTTAAACTCAACATTGCAAATAATATTAAAATTTCCCTGTAAATAAGGAGTGATAAACTGAAGTTACAGTGCGTTACTGGAAGTCAATTTTTATCAAGATACCAAATTCAATTATGAAAATTTCGTGTAATTTGCTTGACAATGTTGTCCAATGGCATGAAGTTATATTATCTTTCAAATGATAATATGTGGGCTTTATTGTGCTCGTATCATCTACATCTAAAAAAATATATTTCCGATTGTATTTTAAAATTTGCTCATATTCGGGCGTGTGTGTGAAGCTAGTGCTTTTTGTTATTTTTACTGCATGAAATTAACTACACATCAACCCAGATAGCACAACGAAGTCCCAAGGACGTTCAAGGGACGTTCTGGCCGGGACATTCCATTGATCCCACAAATGTCCGCCTTGGTCCCGAAACTGTAAATACAATGGAAAGCCCGCAGGATATGATTGGGATACATATTATGGGATTTCAAAGGGGACGTTATAGGATATTTTATATCCCGCATATTTCCCATGGACATCCAACAAATTTCCATTGAACATCCCATCTTGGCCCGGGGATGCCTGCAGGACATTATTAAGGATGTCTACGGGACGATTCCCATTAGTGACATTTTGGTGAGCGAAAATCGAGAACAGAAAAATGTTGTCTATCAATATACATATTTAATTGGCATTTGTTCATTGCCTTTATGTTGATGTATTAAGTTGCTTATAAATTTTCCAAATGTCTGCTGCCGCGTTTGAACCTTGGTCCTTCCGATTTGAAGCTCGTCACTCTAACCACTGGACTATCGAGCCATGTTGATATTGATGGGTATTTTACTATTGGGTCATTCCGTGCCAAATCAGGCAGAAGAAAGATGAAATATCACCAAGAGTTTCCGATTTTGATGAAATTTGGTTCATTGAGTTTTGGAAGGGTTGGTTCTTAATAAAAAAATCCAAGTTACAGGTTTCTACGCCACATGCATCACGAGTTAGCGCTTCAAAGTTAGCATGTTTGGTCCATCGTTTCCAAATGCTTGGCAGCCCCGATCTCCTGATCTCAACTGCAGCGATTTCTGGTTATGGGGATACCTGAAGAACAATTTTTATCAAGTGAACATCCAAACAAGTGCCAATCGGAAGTTGAACATAGCAACAGTGATATCCAAAATAGGAATGAAGATGCTTCTTGAAGCACTGCCACGTTGTTCTATCCTTGAATTGAACTTGAATTTTATGTAAAGTTTTTAGGCAACTTGGGTTCAGGCCGAATGGATGATGATAGGAGAGTTGGTCGAATGAAAAAGAGGGAGGAAAAAGGCGATGAAACTCACGCACATGGGGTTTGTCCACCACAAAGACCACGTGACACAGGGCAGGATTGAATGGACAACGCCACGAATAAGAGGAAAGGACATTCTTTACCACTGAACCACCGCATCCCCACTATCCTTCTAAACTGTCCGGACCTAGAGAGGCAACGTTTTAAGCATAATTTGTAGCCTGAGAGACGTTTGATACACACAAACATAATGTACATAATTTATAAAATGTGCTTTTTATGTCAATAAAGTGCTTGTAAAATGTCCATAAAGTGTAAATATACATTGAAAAGTTTTAATTGGAATTGTTTAATATTTCTCTTCCACGTGTCGTTAACGATGTTCACATAAAGTTTCATGTTTTTCCGATCGGCCCTTTACCATCTAGAACCGGCCAAACAGCGAAACTTTAATTATAACCATTGTATGTTAAAACAAGGAAACAAACAAACAAACAAAAAAAAAAAAAAAAAAAATGACTTGCAGATGGAGTTCCCACCAGGAACCCACTGATTTTATTACGTCATTCTATAGGAAATTATCTGCTCTTTCCAATGGTGCACGTCCCAAATCTGTATACCGTATGGGGATCCTAGTGAGATATTCATAGTATTATGTTGTAAGGTGAACACCATTATATATAACGATGTAAAAACCAAAAGAGTGCATTGCAATGGACCTCCCACCAAGAACCCACTGTTTTTATTAACCTATTCTCTTTACAATGGTGCAATTTCCATATTTACATCTGGTGTTCCTCCTGAGATATTCATGTTGTTATATTACAAGATCAACGGCAATTAAATATTATATATAAAGAAAGTAAAAACAAAAAACACAAAAAAAAAATGCCAGCTATATGGACTTTTCACCAAGAACCCACTGCTTTTATTACATCATTTTATAGGAAATCATCTGCTCTTTCCAATGATGCAATTCCCATATCTGCATTCCTCCTGAGATATTCATGGTGTTATATTGCATAATATATTAATAATGATGCAAAAATAAAAAAGTACATTGCAGATGGAGTTCCCACCAAGAACCCACTATTTTATTACACCATTGTGTATGATATTTTCTGTATTTATTTCCATTATTCTCTGTGTTTCGATTTGTTATCACGTATTTTGTTTTCTCTATGTTTACCTGTAGACCTACTTGGTTGCGTGCGGCCTTAAAGTTGAGTTGGGACAAAAACTCGAAATATGAGCGGGATTACATCTCCGACGAATCACTTCCTCCGGAACAATGCTTCACTGGATTGGCACAGAGAAATAAGTTAACATAAATTCATAAAGTTCAATAATGATCAAAGGTTATTTAGAAACAGTTTATAATGCCTGAACGAGCGTCAGCCAATCACATTGCAACCTAATATTCAAATTAGTTTCCAGCCCCTGACTGATAGGCAATCCGCACGGCCACAACAAAAGACACCTAATGGGACCCAGATATCCGCCTTGCAGATACATAGAGTAAAGGGGGGTGAATCCGGACAACTCGGATATTTTGTATTCCTACCGTCTTACCAAGGGAAGGAAGCCGTTTCTTCTGGCCAAATATTCCTTTTGGTTGAGTCAACAAATACTACATGATATTAAATGACTAGACTAGCTCTGTGAAGATGGGAGTGGGGAAAATGTGAAGTTGTCATCTTTATGAATATTGAAAAAGAGGAGGGTAAATCTGGACAGTAAGACACTGGACACAAATCCGGACATAGCAAAAATAATAATAATAAATAAAAAAAAAATAGTAGACATACCTAATCTAAAGTACGTATTATTTGTTATAAAAATAATAACTCTACATAACCTGCTAACACACGTGCAGGCAACTAGAACATAAACACTACAGCATATGTGGTTATTTATGCAAAATACAGAGGTCTATAAAATTTCCAGTGTCCAAGTAAAAATAACCAAGAGAGCCTCCCGAGTTAGGAACTAAACTTCAATAACGACCGTTTATTGCCATGTTCGAAACTGTATCGGAAAACACCATCATGAGACCATGTTCACATAAACATAATTATTCATTAGTAGCCTATATTCTTGTGTTTTTAAAGAGACAAACACTTTACTGCAAATTAAGGTCTACTCTACACACCGTCCAGAAAGGAACAAACGATTAACACCGCCACCAACACACCTAACATGAAACCATATGCGACACTTTCTGCACTGTACCCATGTACCACATTTATGGGAATCACAATCATAATCACCACAGAACCCACAATTATCAGAAGGATTTTCATTGCTTGATGTAGTGTCAATTTCTGGTGAAAAACACAACTGCTTTTTATATTCAGTCGTTCTCCGGATGCCTTTTTCTTTCCACAACGTTTGTTTTTATTGATGATCTGGGGTGATGGTAGCAACGTTTTGATTGTTGTTTCTGGAAGGTGTGGATCTTGAACTGTTGCTGTTGAGGTTGCAATGTCAGACGAACAGGAAGGAGAAACATCATTCTGAGGAGACAAACTCTCAACTGCTGTTGCATCTTTGAAGGAGCACGTTGGAGAAACAACAGACTTGGTAGGGCGAAAGCAGGTTTTAATTCATGTTCAGGATTCGGCCTGGGTCAAAGGGATAAACTCCAGTCACTGCGAAGCCATTCACAGCAGCTCCAGCAGTAGTAGCTCTTAAATATGCTCGACCGAAAAGTTGTGTGAAAACTAGTTTACAGAAGTGGAGTGCTGGATGTGAATTCACCCATTTGTTTGTATCTTTATCGTATTCCGCCTTGAGTGCTTTGAAGAAGACCCTATCTAGAGGCTGAAGCCTGTGGGTTGTGTGGGGAGGCAATACTTTGCATAGATATTGTGCCTGTCGTAAAATTCGCAAACCTGCAGGGATTTGTGGGCAGCGTGACCGTCCAAAAGCAAGAGGACAGGCAATTCCTGTTCGGTTGGGACATTTTGGGCAAAATGGCCTAACCAAGCTAAAAAACATTCTTCGTTTACCCATCCATTTGCACTCATCAAAACCAGCGAACCATTTGGCATGTTCGACTCGAACTCAGGTTTCTTCCTTTGACCATTAAATATGACTGTTGGTGGTACAAAAGACCCGACAGCACTGCAACAAGCTATCACTGTAACTGTTTCTTCCCTTTCGCCATGTGTCAGTTGGACAACAGACTTTTCCCCAGTTTTTGCCAACACTTTCGTCGGTCTATTTGTGAGCTGCAAACCCGATTCATCGACGCTGTAAATTCTCTCATTATGATCCCACAACGAAGTTTCAGTAAAAGCTTGTCTCAACAACTCATAGAAACTTGTCACAGTTTCTTTATTAAACACTTAAGCCCTAGCAGTAGATAATCCCAAAGGTTTTCTGAGAGAGAACTCTTGCCTTTTCAAAAAAAAACATGAAAACCATGCAGACCCGGATGCGGAATATTTTGTTCAGAAACAAAACAACGACCAATTTCTGAACGTCGCTGCGCGTGAGGCCAAATCCTCTCTTTTGTAAAACGGAAATTCTCTCTGGAAGCACCTTTTCAACAGCAGGATTAAGTAAACTTTGCCCACCGGCCTTTCTAATTGGAACATCGTTTTTGATTTTTTAAAGGTAATCACACAAAGTTGATTTGGGAACGTGAAAACTTTCAGTTGCTAAACGGGTTGACATGCCTCCCCTAGCTGCAGCCACTGCATTGTGAAGGTCATCTTCTGTCCACAATTTCTGGCGTTTCCTTACATACTGCCCAACCATCAAAAGAAATTAACACCGAATCAGAAGTCAAAGAACTAATTTCATTGTATAAGGTTTAAATACATACAAATCAGAAGATAAAGTGTAATGCATAAACATGTCATTGGTGTATAAAGGGTGTGACGAATGAGTAAAAATTATGCGTAGAAGAACAATTAATTGAATTTGACATTCGCCTCGTCCCCCACCACAGTACCACGTTATATGCACACCATTTTTTCATTATTGTCCGTAGAACATACAGCAACAAGAATTATGCTTCTAGACCAATTCATTGAAAAGGTACTTTGTCTTACATGAAACCGTCCAGAAAATAAATGTAATTTACGTCAAAAAACTGACTCAAAAAATTGGCCAGCTTTTCCCCTCCCCTACTGCCCCCGTACAAGCAACAAGTACTATCGCAGGGTATTAGCGTGTAGTGGACTACTTCATTGCTTCACATATGACTGTACCCCCCAAGGGGGGGGGAATGTTCCCAAAAAACCTGATGCAAAAAAAAAGAAATTTCCCCTCCCCCTCTCCGTCGTGGTACCCCCCCCCACATACATAAAATGCATATCGGCGGCAAGCTTCATCCTTCAGGAACACATTGATATCAAAATTATCTTCCTAGCTTAATTAGGGGCTGAGCTATTAAGGTTTAAAGCCTTGACGCAGCAGTTGCGTCCTTCGGCGTTTAAAGGTTAATACTACAGTCACACACGTTTCTTTAATTTCGTCTCATATAGACTCTATATCCGTTCGTTTGTTTCTTTTAACTTAGATTACACGTTTGTAGCTATGTCCGAATTAGCCCCAATGGAAAATGTATGTCCGGATTCGCCACATATTTCCTGTCCGACTTCACCCCTTCTAAGCACCGTACACATGATCAACAGCTACAACTGGCGTGGTGGAAGACATGTGCTCCAACCTTGCTGGAAATGACTAGCATGAATAACTCTTTAATGCCACCAAACACGGTTTCGAAAAATTAAACTGTGTACGCACAGCAGCTTCGGAACATCTATCCAGAAATTAGATGAAGCAAAATTTAAGCTTTAACTTACCTTTGCAGTCATTCTTTTCCCAGCACTGAACGACGACTTCACCTTCTATGCAGCTCTTCTTGGCACTAGCCGTGTAGGACGGTACGGTGCTTCAAATGGCACAGTTGGTGTTGCATTTCAACGTTTCGCTTTCTAAGTCAGCAAATAAGTACCTTACAATGTCCGGATTCGCCTCGCGTCCGGATTCGCCCCCTTTACTCTATATTACAGTTCGGTTGCGAAGAAGTAGGAAGTAAAGTAACCAGTGCTAAAAATACACAAATCAAAGTAATGCTGCTTACACAAATAATAGAAATATCCAGTCTATTCTTATAGAGGTTTCGGGATCAAGCTCAGTCTCACAAATGAAATGCAGTTTTCTGAGAGAGATATAATAACCTTTTTATTTACAGAAACTTTTGCCTGCTCTACACTTTAAAAAAGCCCGGAAATTTTACAGTGAAATTACTGGCAATCGGGGACGCCAAGTTTTTACCGTAAAAGTTCTGGTACTAACCGTATTTATAACAAATTTATATGGAGGGCTGATTACGTTGCTTCTAGATTAAGGTATTTTCACTGTAAAATACTACTGGGAAAAGCAAGAACAATTCCGGTATTATTACCGGAAATTTCAACTGAATTTTTAAGAGTGTAATTTGTTCAATGCTTTCTGTAGTGAAGATCATTGGGTGCTCCAATAAAACTTGTTCATTCAAATCCACCCAAATTCCAATCTGAATCCCCCATCTCATGCGCAGAGCGGTAGTAGCTCTACGGGGATGATATCGTCTGTCCAAGAGTCGGTAGTAGACTCTTGGCCAAAATTAGAACGGTAATAGTTGTTGTCAAAATTTCTAAACAAAAAAGCCGATAATGGGCTCCCTTCGCCTACACTTTCAGAACACACAATCGCATTTCGAATCCTTTAAAATGAGACCGGTAATGGGTCCCAGTGACCTATCTGAGAATTTATCAAATGTCAGCACCCCTCCTTTCTTTACACATGATGGTACAAGTAAGGAAACAGCCTCGGAGGCCCTTATTGCCCGGAACACGGAATGCAGCTGGCAACGGCAGCGGTCAATCCTACAGGAAGTCAGCGGGTCAAAATGCCCGGGTTTGGACTGTAGACTGCCGGGACACCGAAACGGGAACTCGAACGGATCTATACGTGGCGACTCTCAACTGTCAGTCACTTGCAGGAGAATATAAATTAGAAGAATTGCACAATGAACTCTAGAGGACTAAGTGGCACATCATAGGACTATCAGAAGTGTGGAGGAAGAACAGTTGGAACTACCTTCGGGGAACACGTTCTACTTTAAAGGAACAGAAAATTAAAAACGACAGGCGTTGTCTTTATAATTAATAAAGACCTGAAGTCACGGATAACAGAAATTGAAGGAATTTCAGATATAATCGCACGGGTAGTAATAAAGATAATCAACAGATACAGTATGGAAATTATGCAAGTGTATGCTCCAACAACCTCACATCCAGAGGAGGAAATTGAAGACCTATACGAGGAGATACAGATGATTTTGGATAGTAGCAAATCGCATTACAAAATTGTAATGGGAGACTTCAATGCGAAAGTAGGAGTCAAGCAGAGCAGTGACACGAAAGTGGGAAACTTTGGATTTGCAAAAGAAACAAGAGAAGAGGGAAGTTAGTGGAATTCTCAGAAGCCAACAGACTGTTCATTTCCAATACATTTTTCAAGAAACCGCTCCAGAAGAAGTAGACATGGAAAGGTCCAAATGGGACCAAAAACGAAAGACTACGTTATATCGAATAACGGGTAAATTCTGCAAGACATGTCTGTTCTGAACAGTTTCAAAGTCTCGAGTGATCATAGGATGGTGAGATGTAAGCTGAAACTAAATACTAGACTTGAGAAAAAGAAGCTTATGAGAGGAACACCGCCACTTTTAGATCTTTAAAATCTAGGGAAAAACAGAGAGACATTCGAGATAGAACTAAGCAACAGATTTAGCGCCTTGGAAGAGTTAGAGGATGAAGAAGACGACATCAAAAGCAGAAATAAAATACTGACTGAGATAATAAGAGAGACAGCCAAGGAAATAGCAGGCACCAGAAAGAAAAG
The DNA here is from genome assembly GCA_022664845.1 of Lepisma saccharinum. NCBI lineage: Eukaryota > Metazoa > Arthropoda > Insecta > Zygentoma > Lepismatidae > Lepisma > Lepisma saccharinum. The sequence continues at coordinate 13,955 of JAGDQP010009407.1, read as the reverse complement.
AGAGAGCAAAATCTCAGAAGAAACTAAACTCTTGATGAAAAAAGAAGGGAAATGAAAGAAGAGGAAAATTACATAAAAAGGATTGAATACATAGAACTAAATAAAACCATAAGGAAGAAAATAAGAGAGGATGTACGAAGATATAACGAAAATCTTGTTAGAAACACAATCGAGGAGAACAAGAGCCTGAAAAAAACCAAACAGCAGCTCATGATAGGGAAGATCAAATAATTGCACTTAAGAGACCAGACGGGACCGTAACACGAAATAGGGGAGAAATTAAAAAAGTATTTGAAAATTTCTACACAGAATTATACTACTCCGAAGAAGAGCTAGGGAATGAAGACTCAGAAGAAAATTATGTAGATGTCCCAGATGTAATGAAAGAAGAAGTGGATAAAGTACTTCGAGGGATGAAGAACGGAAAGTCGCCAGGAGAAGATGGACTTACAGCAGAGATGTTTAAATGGGAAGGTGAAAACATGAAGGAGGAACTTGCCAAATTATTCTCAATGTGCCAGAGGAAGAGAGAAATACCGTCATGTTGGAATAATGCTGTTATCATTTTGTTGTACAAGAGAGGGGACAAAGAACGCGTCGAAAACTACAGACCAATTAGTTTACTGTCAGTTCTATACAAATTGTTCACCAAAGTTATTTTAAATCGTATTGAACGGGATTTAGATTTTAACCAGGGAAGGGAACAAGCCGGATTTCATCGTGGATTTAGCACAATGGACCACATACAAACATTGAATGAAGTTATGGAAAGGACTAATGAATATGAACTTCCACTATGTTTGGGATTCATAGATTTCGAAAAAGCTTTCGATTCGGTCTCCTTGTCAGCAGTACTTAAATCACTTGAACATCAAGGTATCGAAAGTGCGTACATCAAGCTACTGCGAAACATTTATTCGACTGCCACATTTGTCATTAGACTACATCAAGAAAGTGAAAATTTTCAAGTTGGAAAGGGGTTAATGCAAGGAGATTCAGTTTCCCCAAAAACTGTTTTGTGCGGTCCTGGAGAGAGTGTTCCAAAATTTAAACTGTAATGAAGTTGGAATTAAAATTAATGGCGAATATCTTCATCACCTACGGTTCGCTACTGTCACCCTGTTTGCTTCAAATGCGGAAGAGCCACAAACCAGAATGGAAGAACTAAATAATGAGAGTTCGAAAATAGGCCTTAAAATGAATTTAAGTAAAACAAAGGTCATATACAATCAACATGCTGCAAAAGGGAAATAAAGATTAGCGGAGTTGATGAGTATGTTTACCTAGGTCAGCTCAAAACATCGAATGCCAAGTTGACTGATGAAATAAATAGAAGATGTAAAATGCCGTGGAGTTCGCTTGAAAGATTACACTTTATTTTCAAAAGCAAACTGCTAATGTGTCTGAAGCGTAAAGTTTATAATCAATGTGTCTTACCTGTGATGATGTACGGCTGTGAAACTTCGATATTGAATGCGTAAACGACTAAAAGATTGAGAGTCACACATAGAGCAACGGAGAGATACATGCTAGGAATAACCATCAAGGACAGGAAGACAAATGAATGGATTCGCGCACAAACAAAGGTAGAGGATATAATCAAGACTGAGAAGAAGCTGAAGTGGAGATGGGCCGGTCACATAGCTAGACGAACAGATGGAAGGTGGACGACAAGTGTACTACGCTGAATTCCTAGAGAAAGGAAACGACTGAGACAACGTCCAATTGCAAGATGGGTAGATGAAATCAAGCGTTTTTCAGGAGCTAGATGGATTCGGTAGCAGCAGACCGAGATATGTTGAAAGAAAAGGAGGAGGCCTTCATCCAGCAGTGGATAGAAAACGGCTGAATATGATGATGATGTATATGGTGGGCAGTCTTTGTTTCATATCTGAAGGTGCCCAGGGCCTATGTATATGTTGCAGAAGTCAGAACTAGCAAGTTTGTCAGATTAGAGCGTTTTCTCTATATTAATTTGTAATGTAATTTTAAGTTTAAGTTTATGTTTCAGAACATTTCTTTTTTGAAGGTGAGTCATTGTGGAGTATTACGCGTTTTGGAAGTTGAATTTCGTTTGTCTGACAAGTTCTGGTTTTCTTGAAAATGTGTGGTGACCTTAAGGGAGACCTTTGCTTTTTAAAATTTGTTCATAAATTTTATCTTCCCTCTCCGGGATAGCTGAGCATTTTGTTTTGTTCAGGTTAAAGTCCAGTGCTATTGTCTTTGCTTTGGTTTCTTCAGTTTCGTGGGTTCAATGTAGAAATATTTTTGGTGGCATATTTCGATGTGTAAATCCAATTTGTATTCAAGTTGTGGGATCACATCATTATAATAGGTTTACCACCATAATGTTTACTTTGTCTGTGACATCATGCAGAAAAGTGTCGTTAGTTAGTTGGTTGAGTTTTTGTGAAGTTTTTGTTACCCACAACAAGGTAAAAACAAAAAAAACTATTTTTCTTATTTCGATGAGAATTTATTTATTGACTGTCTTCTTTTTATAAGCGTGTCTCAGTATCAGCGGATGTAAGATGTAGCGAACCATTTTCGATTGGTCGCAACATATCTTACCCTCTTCCCTTTATTGTGAGTTTTCTTTTCTTTTTTGTTCGTACTTTGTCGGCTATATTTTTCGTCTTCGGCTTTCTTCAAAGAGTTTTATTTGTCTAGATGACAATGAAGATTAGCCATACAGAACATCCCTTTCATTGTTGTTTGGCGGGATTTTATCTTTATTGTTTCTTCATTTTATTACTGGATATTTCATTGCATATTTTATCACATTATTTTCTTCAATAATTTTTCTTACGTTGAAAATCATCAAAAACAATGAAAAAGATCTGATTGTTGTTTTAATTTTCGTTGAAAGTTTGCTGGCAAGCCACACACCCTTCCTCGCCCAGTTGTCTGATTTGATTCTCTTCTCTGATTGGTTGAGGCCAGTCAGTAGTTAAACTTGGTCGTCGAGTAGGAAAGGCTGCTCAAAATCCACGCTGCCTCCAAACGTTAAATAAAAACAATATTATAATGCAGCTAATGCCTAGAAAGATATTTAATATACAGAGCAGCATCTTCTAGTAAATAACAACAACTTTTTTGAAGCTGTTTTTCCATATCTCTTATAAAAGAATCTGTGAATCGAATGCTGCAGTTTGGCGTCTTACACCCCCCCATATTGGCATTAACCGGGAGTGGACGAGACGAAGCGTCTTTATGGCAGTGTGTTTGTGTGAAGTGGTGTTCATAAGTGTGTGAGGTGATTTGTTGTGGTATAGGTGGTGTGTGCAGTGGTTTCTTCTAGTTTTAAATAAATAAAAATATAATTTCAGTGTAGTTGATACTCTCTTTTTCTTTGTGTGTGCAAGTAATTCAGTGTTTTCTTCAATTTGAAATTGATGTGGTTTTTCTGTGAAGTTAGGTGCACCGTAAGAATATCTGCTTAATTTGATAGGCATCGGGGGTCGGTTATCTAAATTCAGGTATGTATGTTTATGTCTTGAAATTCCTCTTTCTCTCCAAGAAACTCAAGGCTGTTTCACCTAAATTTCAGCACATTAAAAGTTTGGTTAGTATGTTGAAATATTTTTACCTTGCACTATAGTTGCAAGGTAAATGCCCATTTATTTTTCAATGCACCTTTCAAATGCACATTATTTTTCCGTTCAGTATTTTTGTTTGCTCTTTCGGTACTGGTATGTTTGAATTGCACAAAATCTCTACAAGTTGTCCGTTTTTGTTAACCGTGAGATTCAACATTTTCCCTATGTTTTATTTTGTACTTTGGAAAATTTAAAGCTTCTTCGTTATGTACGCTGTCTTTCAGTCAGCTCATGGAAACTCGTATTGTAAATTAATACCTAACCCAACCCTAGTAGACCATGTTTGTATTATCAGTATTGAAGTATAGGCTGAATGAAGTTTAAAAATTTAAATTACATACGATATGTTTTAGCAACGTTTTGAAAATATCAAACTAAATTGTTGCCCAGTAGATATATTGTAAAAAAATAGTTGAAAGAAATGTTATTCTTCAGTAATTGTGGAAATTTTGATTTAACTGGGCTAAAGTTTAGAATGTCTACTACGTTTTGAAAAGTAAAGTAACTTATTTCTTCTGGAAAATAAGTATGTGAATCATATTCTCTGTACTTGGCCAGAGCTTTTTTGTATATAATTAATTTACCCTTTTGTTATGTGAAATTGACACAATGTTCAATGCTCATTTTGATGTTCAAGAGATTGTCTTCGGAAACTGTTTTCTTTTTTTTCTTTTTTCAAGTAAATTCAGCAATCAGTCTTTTTGCCTTGCGTTAGTCATATTTAAGTGAAAAATAAATTACATTTTTACCTAATAATTCTTGTGTCAAAGGTTTCATTATGATGTAGGTAGATTACCATCACTGTGGCATTGCAGGAAAGGTTCCAAACCTTTCGCTTTTTTAATCAGCGAAGTGTTAATTTAATTATATGTGAGAAAGTAATTGCAGATTTATACCTGATAAACATACATACCTGATATTTGATCCAATGCTTCAGCAATCTTTAGAGAGTAGTCAAATTAGTTCAGTGCATCCAAATTTTCGTGTTAAATAATAACTAGTGCGCGGCAGTGTTGAGCCTTGTACTATTTTAGGGGCCTAGTTGCGTTAGGTCACTAAAATGCCTTTTGTGTTCTGCTTTCTTGAGGGATGTTCTCACCCGGGTCTTCCTCCTTTTTTGGGGAGGTTGGCCTTCTGCTTTTTGCCAACTTTCTGCGTTTGGGCACTTCTTTCGGGCTTCTTACATGCATGCTTTGTGGTCTAGGCTAGTGTGTGTTCTGCCTTCGATATGGCTGAAGCAGGATGCTGATGGGTAGGTACCCTCCCTGCCTTCAGGTCCGATAGCGGTTTTTCTTTTGTTTTGTGCCCTCTCCTGTGGCGTAATGTAGGCTTGTATGCAGGGTAGTTTTGACCAGGTTGAGTTTTTGTAAGCTCCCTTTTTGCAACAGGGTGCCGCGGGCCCCTGGTTTGCTGATGAGTCTACCTACTTTCGTTGGAGCAGCATGTGGGACATTACAAAGATTTCTGCCTCTAGCAGGGCTTGAATCCGGATTGTTTAGTGGTGTTCACCTCAAGACACTGAGCTCAATATGATATATCCTCAGTATAAAATTCTGCTATAATCGGCTATTTATTCTTATCTTATCTTTTGGTCATCAATTTCCGATGATCGCCTCGCCTCGCCTCGTTGATGATTTGGCTGTGAAGCGGAAAGAGGTTGAGAAAATTTCCATTGACGATCTTGTTAATGATTACTAAAATGAAGCCAAGACGTTACCCTTTGATACATTAGAGCTTTTCATCTGCTCTGAATAACACTTTACAAAAAAGTTAACAATTAAAATTTCCTTACCTTTTATATCAGATAGAATGTTACTTGTTTTTAGCTACATCATATTAACAGCGAAGAGGTGCATGGGAATTACGTGGGGGGTGAAGTAAAAAATGGGAGGTTGTAAGTGGAGTATCGCACGTTTTCTGACGATTATTGACAGTATTTTTTTAAGTTGGGGGCGATCTTGAGGATATGGAGGGTGACATCCTCACAGGGTGGTGGAATCTGGCGGAATCACTGATTACGTATATGTATGAAACAAAAACTATGCTTGGAAATATGTGAGTATGCGTCAAGCGATATATCATTTAAGGTCTTTCCCAAATTACCTGACCCCCCACCTGAATCAAAAACTAAAATGATGCCACTGACTGAGACCCACGTCTGAGATTTTGCAGGACAGTAGTCTATAGATTTATCTACTATTACACTGCCGGGAGCTTCGCCTCTGGTCTATCAAATATTAGACCTACACGTTTTACAGGATGGTCACTTTAACTATACTGCCTCTTAATTACTCGAAAATTACGTATTGTAGGAAAGTTGTCCAAAAGAGCTTATACCTCAGAATTTATCAGGTAATAACAGGACAAGTCTACATGGGAGCGAATTTTTATTCATCCTGTACAACATGCTTGTATACACCACCATACTTTGCGATGAAACAAATAAAACCAAGTGATAAATGCTAAATAAGTGAGGCGAGGCCTAGTCACAGGAATATACAAGATTCATTTAGGCTTTGTAATTTGCTAAATCAAGAAAACATAAAATGAAAAATACACCTAAAAGTATAAAAGTTGCTCATTCAAAACGAAAACATGAGAACCAAGACAATAATAAAAAAGATCTTTAACGAATAAAACTAATGAATGGCTGGGATTCGATCCTCAATCGTGATATCCATCTATACAGGAATTGGCCGTTGTAGGATCAGGTTAGGCTACAGTCAAATTACGTCACAGATTATTGTTAACAAAGCAGCGAGTCTACTGTGCTTGCTCAAGTCTAGATTAGGCTACAGACGCGTTGCACCTAGTGATGTAAAATACTTGGGTATTTATTTCAGTGGGTAAACACCCTGGGTAAATACCCGTTTATTTACACAAAACGGGTATTTTAGTGGGTATTTTATGTTTTAATTACCAATAAATAAATTTTCTCGTTGACAATCAAAAATATAATTGTTAATTGTATCACCTGCGACAGGAGCACTAAAAACACCAAATTACCATTTTTATAGTACTTAAAGAATTAATTTGATATTTATTAGGTAACACAGTATTGATTTCCTAGCTACCTACATTCACCATTATTTTTTCTTCTTACACTAAATTTCCTTCTACTACCCTTGTCGGAAAATAATTGGCCATTCTACCTTAGTTTGCTTCTGAGGCGCCCAATTAGCTAGGTGGTAGAATTCGAAAGTGGACCAAACAAACACGAAAAAAATAACATTTTGTATGACAGAACATACGATGACTAAAAGAAATGAAGTCAGTTACCACCAAATCAATCATATACTATTATTAAATATTCTGCCTGCCGACAGCTCCTGGAATTTTACAGTACACACAGATTTTTAAGTTCATTCTTATGTTTGCTTCTTATGAAACTGCTTTCTCCATTTTTCTTCGTCTGGCGCATCTTCTTTTAGCTCCTTATACCTTCTACAGTTTTTCAAATTACCGATGAGTACACTAACTAAACTATTTAAGTAACAGAACAGCAGGGTCTCTATTACTAAAATGAACAACCACGTTTTCTTTTGGTTTAGCATGTTTATTAATGGCGGAAACTGAATTATTAATAATTTCTTTCCTGTTTTGAGTGTCTAAAGTTTACAATTTTATTATATATATTGTGGACAGAGGGGTAACACACTTTGGAGAACGCCACTGAAATCCCCAGACGGGAAACAATTTGTATCGTCACACCGCAGTTCATCGCTCCAACCAGGAAGAAATTCCAACAATTCTTGGGCGGGCATAAATACGGAGGCAAGAGAGGAACGGGAGAGAAGAGATAATTCGGATAGTGTTGGCGAACTACATACTAGTAGGCGCTACATCGATTCTATCGTAGATGATCCTTCTTATCTAGGCAGGTCATTCTGCCCGGCGACTTATCCATCTGGGTCTGCCAACATGCGTGCCCTGGGCTACCATTGTACCATTCGTTGACCTGGAGGTTCAATGTTTGGGCTTCATCGTTGAGCTAGCAGGCCAGTTAGTTCAGGAAGACGTTCCTCTCTGATATGGGAAGTCCGCCGCTGGAGCGACGACACCTTCTTGTCTGGGTTAGGATTTTTTTGTAAGTGGAGTTCTGATTAGGGTGTCTGGGATTAGTTATTCATGAACGTTGGTGGGATCCATTCTGACCGTCTGCTATGATTAAGCCCGTAATTTGTGAAAGGGCAATGAATCCCCTATTTTTTTTAACTCGTTATTTTATCATTTATCTATGCCTAGTGTCACTCCTTTCAGTATTTGCCTTTCTGTATCTACTAATTAACCCCCGGAGTACATCCTGTATTCGTATCTTTAAGGTAAGAATTCTCAGTCGCACCAGGCGAATGCCAGGATGATACTCATTCTCCTCGATTCCTGGTAGAAGGAGGCTACATGGATGGAGGCGCCATCATTTAAAACCCCTTTTTCCTTTTCTGCATGGCGAAAACGCTATGATTATTGGCACTAGGCAACGCTTCGTTATTGTCCCACCCTCCCACCCCGCGCAAGCTATTTCAGTCTTTTCTTTCCGCTTTCGTGAAATTTGTTTTAATTTTTAGTGGTTTAATATGTATGTATTCGCCGGACGGGAATGTTCTGCCTAATAGATCTGCAATTCTTACACGTTCTAGAGTCGCTTGAGACGAGAAATTAAAAGAACAAGTACCAGGATTATTTTCTTTCGCTAAGCAAGTATCTAGGTCAACACCCAACAAAATGTCACATCCTCCGCCACCTCCTCCACCGGCGCCAGAAGGACCATCATTAGCTGAATAACTGATTCAGTTGCGTTCCCCACCTGCACTTTCGGGATTAGATCCTGGCGCAGTGGACATTTTTTTTCTAACATTTGACAACATGAAAACTCAGTTCGGTTGGACTGACGCTAAAGCCAAATCCTCCCTTCCTTCATTTCTATCTGAAACTGCATTAGATTATTACTACACATTATCCCATTCAGCAGGTTTCGCAGGAAAATCCTATGAAGATATCAAGAAACAGTTTATTAAAGTTTTTCGAGGTATTGCTTGCCCTTATCGTGCTGATGATGTTATTCGTGCTAGAAAACAAGCAATAGGTGAACCTACCTTCGCTTACATTATGAGCAAATCACGCTTAATCAGGACATATCAGCCTCAAGCTAGCGAGGATAGTATTACTAAGCAAATCATATTAGGCTTACGTAGTGACATTCTCTCCCGTGTTGCATCTAAGAACATTGGCACCGTAGATGACTTAATTAAAGAAATACAGGCCATTGATAAGAATTATTACACCATTTCTGCAAGACGCCGGGAAGAAATTTGCCAATTGCAGCTTTTATCAAATCCCGCAGTGAGTCAGTCACCATCGACGTACTTTGACCCTGCCTTTTCTCCCATCCTCTATCCTCCGGCACATATTGCCACACTCAGCAATTGTTTGCCAACACACCTACAACAACACAAGCCCCAGCCAGTAATACAAAACATGTCCGATAATGTGTATGCGGCAGGTCCATCTCTCTTTTCCCAACCACCTCCATCAAACCCATTTTTTGTCCCTCCCCAACCGCATCCTGTTCCCCCAAATCCAGCACAGTCATCCAATACTAGTCTGGATAAACTACAGCAGGATATTGTGCGGCTTCAAACTATGATACAACAGACACACAAGGTATCAGCCCAGCCTGCTTCCCCTCCATCTTCTGGTGACACAGTAGACTCCCTGTGCTCTAAGCTTTCACAACTGGTTCTCCAATTTGAGTCGGCTAGTAAATCTTCGTACAACAATCGTGGTAAAAGCAATAATAAGTCAAATAATTCTGGTCGCAACAACAATCAAGGAAATTCGTCGAATTCTAAACCCATTATCTGTTATAAATGTAAAGGTGCCAATCACTTTTCGAGACACTGTAAACAGCGCTCAGGGAACAACAACAACAATAACAATAATTCGGGAAACTAGCTTCATCTCATTTCGCGCCGGGACGTCGATCTGAGAGTGAAGAGCTTATAGTCCCCATGTCAGTTCAAAACAATTTGTCTTTTATAACAGTTTCAATTGATGGACAACCCTGTAGGTTGTTGATAGACAGTGGTGCTCAGTGTTCACTTCTCTTCCCCTCTTTTGTCCCCAAGACAGCAGAAAGGTCACCGTTTAAGACGTCACTCAAAGGCATTTCCGAAAATAGAGTTTTTAGTTGTCAAATTGCCATAGTAAAAATGATGATTGGTGGAAAATCTTTTCGGCATCCTTTTAGGCTGTTTTCGATGGCCAAGGACTACGGTATTTTGGGAGCTGACTTTTTATACCATCAATATTCATCAATTGAACATGGATCTAATCAATTAAAGCTAAACCGCTTTGGGAAAGCGCCGAATTCGGTATTTTTGGGCCCGGCATGAAATTGCTATGTAATTCCCGAGAATGTGTTTGAAACCTTAGTAGTTCCGGACGACTCTAAAGTAGTTGCCACACGCAAAATTAAGATCAAGCCTAGATCCACCATCACCGTTCCTATTAAAGTTTTGAATTTTACTGGCAAGAATGAAAACACAATTGTACAACCCAATACAGACATTTTAAGCTTACTGGGTCTCAGCTCAGTACCTGTATACTGTTCCGGTCCTGTCTCAAGATTGTTATTACATAACACGACCCAGAAGGTAGTAACACTCCCGCGTTATGCTAATCTAGGATTACCCACTCCATGTGAAATAATTTCGTCGTTAAATATAGACAATCGGGAGGACCCGCTGGCCAACATCCCAACGCCATCGTGGATGAAAGTATCTAAGGAACAGGAACAAGAAATTCAAAAGCGTATTGAATTTCACACACGGCTAATGAATCCCGATACCGTTCAAATTAATCCCGATCTGTCTCCGACACAACAACAACAGGTCAAGGACCTTATTGCCAAATAGTGTGATGTTTTTTATTGGACATCTGACTGTTTTGGGATTACGTCCCTACTTAAACATTCCATACAGCTGTCGGATGACTCCCCACTACATGTCAAACAATTTCCTTTGCCTGTACATCTTAGGAAGGAAATAAAAACAGAATTGGACAAACTATGTCAACAGAAAATCATAGAGCGCTGTGAGGGTTCCCTGGGCTACCATTGTGCCATTCGTTGACCTGGAGGTTCAATGTTTGGGCTTCATCGTTGAGCTAGCAGGCCAGTTAATTCAGGAAGACGTTCCTCTCTGATATTAGAAGTCCGCCGTTGGAGCGACGACCCCTACTTGTCTGGGCTGGATTTCTGGGTAAGTGGAGGTCTGATTAGAGTGTCTGGGATTAGTTATTCATGGTCGTTGGTGGGATCCATTCTGACCGTCTGCTATGATTAAGCCCGTAATTTGTGAAAGGGCAATGAATCCTCTATTTTTTTAACTCGTTATTTTATCATTTATCTACGCCTAGTGTCACTCCTTTCAGTATCTGCCTTTCTGTAGCTACTAATTAACCCCCGGAATACATCCTGTATTCGTATCTTTAAGGTAAGAATTCTCAGTCGCACCAGGCGAATGCCAGGATGATGCTCTTCCTCCTCGATTCCCTGTAGAAGGAGGCTACAATATATATATATATATATATATATACACGAGGGAGGGATCAACTGAAACCCGTTCAGTGGTCATAATTCATGAAATAAATTTTATTTCAAGCGGAAACTTGTACACTATCTAGAGGCGTCTATGGTTAGCGTGCAGTAACAATATTGTTCAGAAGAAGTCACCATGAGCGTTGAGACACTTGTCCCACTGTGTCACTAACTTACAAATGCCGTCCATGTAAAATTTTGACTATCAAACCAATCACGCACAGCGTCCTGAACCTCAGCGTCAGACTGAAATCTCTGACCTTTCAATGCCTTCTTTAGAGGCCCAAAGATGTGACAGTAACAAGGTGATAGGTCAGGGCTCTAGGGCGGGTGTCGCAACATTTCCCACTTGAATCGTTGAAACAAATTCTGCACGTGGTTTGCAACGTGTGGACGCGCGTTGTCATGCAACACAATGACTCCAGCGGTCAATAAACCAGGCCTTTTGTTTTTGATGGCTCTCCGTAACTGTCTCAAGGTCTGACAGTAGCTTGCGGCGTTGATGGACTGTCCTGGTTCCTTGAAGTCGAGCAATAATGGTCCATGGCAATCAAAGAACACAGACACCATAACTGTCCCCGCAGACGGTTGCGTCTTGAACTTTTTGGGACGTGGAGATGAGTGGTGTTTCCACTGCATACTGGAAACCTTTGAACTCGGTTCAAAATGATGGCACCTAGTTTCATCCTCAGCAACAATGAGCAGCAAGAAGTCGTCACCTTCCAAATGGTAACGGGATAAATGTTCAATGGCGCAACCCATACGCTCCAACTTTTGGTCCTCCGTCAACACCCTGGGGATCCACTGCGCGCACACTTTATGATACCCCAGATCTTTCACAATTTTGTGAGCAGTACCATAACTCATGTTTAACCCGTTCGCTATGGATTGAATATTAATGCATCTATCCGCATCTATAGACGCATTCACCTTTTCACGCGTGTCTTCTGTGGCAATAACATGGGCTTGACCAGGACGGGGATAATCAGTGGTTTGTTCACGCCCCTTCCGAAACATTCTGGCCCAGTCCACCACTGTTGTTTTGGAGACACATGCATCACCATACACGTCTTTCATACGCCGGAACACTTCAGCTGGTTGACAACCTTCGGCACTCAGAAACTGGATGACGGCACGCTGGTCCTGTTTGGGCGGATTGGGGATCTTGAACGCCATCTTTCACTCGTTATACCTGTAAAACGGAAACACGTATCAACAACATTCCTACACCCAATACACAGGGACATTAGCCATTACACACTAATAAACAAACAATATCCTCCTACACACTATACCAATAATACATGGAACGAACGGGTTTCAGTTGATTGCCCCTTATATATAATACTGTGAATAAGAAATAACTTTTTTTAATAATTGAAAAAACGAACTGACATTCCAGATAAAGCTTGTTACTTTCTTCACGCTCAATAATGTTAAGTTTAATATTTTATCTGTAGACAATGTGGCGTACTGAATTATCAATTATGCACAGAGTTGGAGCAATAAGTTTCTGATGTTTTACCCCTGGTATACTGAATGAACAAATTCAATCTGTTTAAGAAACTACATTGTAACAACTAAGTTGTTGATATAGTTATATCAAAGTAAAGAAACTCGACTGTAGTAAGTGGTAACCTAGAAAATTCTTACAAGGGAAGCATTTTCATTTTAAATCTATACATACCAAGTCTACAAATCGAAACACTGCTTCCTATTTTGTCCAATTTTTCTGGTGTTTCGGGGCGTGCATTGTTTGGATCTTCAAATGGTCGCCACAGCCCCCCTACAGGCCCCATTCAAGCGAGATATTTAACATGTAACGTGAACTCAGTGTGACCTTTCCAACGATATATAACACATGCAGATCCCCGCGTCACTTCACCGACTTCCGTTGTTAGAAGCTAAAACATAGACATTTACCAAATTTGCAATTTCTGTAGAAGTAATTGTATGATTACGAAAGTTGCAGTATAATCAATGTAACTAAATTTAACCCAGATTGGTCGATCAAGTTATTTACTGAATATACCGTTGAAAGAAGAATGTCCATAGAATAAGGAATAACACTTCGAAAAATATTTATCTAACAAATTCCTACATTTTAGAAGTGTTCGCTAAATCGAATTTAACACTAACGCTTTGTGAAAATATTTATTGGAATAGTATATAAAAATATTAATGTGATAAACTAACATGAAGCTTTATAGTAACTCTGACGGTAAAATTTATACTTCATATTATTATTATGTATAGAACAGCAACTAACTTCTATCATATTTGGAGCCTTATAAACTCATCCCATCACAAGTTTTACTGTCCTGAGTACCGTACTCTCCTGATTCTCAGGAATCTACCGTAAGATCGGAGTCTGAATCATCAACCAATTCTTCAGTATTAATATCACTATCACTCGTTTTCTCATTTCGTAGTGTAATATCTGGTGTAGTAAAATGTAATCCATTATTTTTGCATGACATTGAAGGCTTGACTTACCATAGTTAGAATGATCCGATTTAGGTCACATGTGCGCCGTTTTGTTTGATAACGTGTTGCCATTTGGAAGGTAATATCATGATGCCTCTCTCATAGAAGCCCTTGTCCCTATTGGCAAAAAATTGAGACAGTCGATGTTCACAAACCTCTCTTGAAGCGAATTTTTCACCAGCAAACGTGTTCGCCATGGACAGGAACAGATGGTAATCCCTCGGTGCCAGGTCCGGACTATAAGGTGGATGCATAAGGACCTCCCAACCAAG
>JAGDQP010009406.1:43323-59304 GCA_022664845.1 Lepisma saccharinum | reverse complement strand
AAAACGCAGCCATGATGGTTGATCGGTGAGATGGATCCCAAGAAATCGCGAATGCGCATCAAATGTTCAATCGACTGAGCTACAGCCGATAGTTAAAAATAGTTTAATATTTGATGCCAACTATTACGAAGATATGAACCCTTACCTTTTGCTTTTCTCTTTCATACTTTTCGGCTTCAGCAGTAAGGGCTGTGAAGCCTTATGCGCCCGCTAGGAAGGTGGTTGAGGTGTCGCTGGAAAGGTCTCGGCGAGGCTCAAACTCATATAATTCATCCGGACTGCAGGGTGGGGGAATTTTGAACTTTGGAACTACTAGGGCTAGGAAAGTGGGTGAGGTGTCGTTGGAAAGATCTCGGCAAGAAGAGTTCAAACTACAACCTTGGAGCTACTAGAGCTGGGAAGGTGGTTGAGGTGTCATTGGAATGGTCTTGCCGCAATTTTTCCAACGAAGCTTTGATCATATAAATAAGCAGCTTACTGCTGAAGCCTGGCGGTGGCTTATGTCCAGTCCCCCGACTGGGCTTCGACTCACTTTTTTTTTTTTCTTATATCTGTTCAGAATTTCCTAGTTTGCAATGCTAGCTTATATGCGGTATCTTTTTATGGTTTCCAGTTGTTCACGGGCGAAGGAGAGAAAACAAATCTTTAGCGCACCGCTGAACGCCACCTTGTATAGCGCCATCAACCACAGCTGGTCTACCGTTGAACTTTCTGAGAAGCGACTTGAGCTTCTCCCTGTTTACAACTGAAAAATGAAAAACAAACTCACATGCATTGTCCATCTCCAAATTTTATAGCAAAAAAAAAAAAAAAAAATCTACTATGCCAAATTTGGCATTTATGGCTACCACCACAGGTGTCGAACTATGAAGTATAGTTACCGCAGTTACACATGTATTTTTTCACAAAGTCCATTCAACACGTTATCTCCGCCTTCCATTCATGTTTACAGCTGAAAACTGAATACAAACTCAACGATATGACCGATTTCTAATATTTTGTTTTTCATTGTACATCCAACATATGAATTCCAACTTCTGTAGCCAAAAAACATCTACTGATGGGGTATAACTGTCAAAATTTGACATATCTGTCTATTAACATTTTGGGGTTTTTGGACGTCACAGGTGACATTTTAGCTGATCCTAAAGAGCTTCGCTCGCTCATCTCAACAAGAGGTCAGTTTTAGAAAGCTAATGGAGCGAGAATGCGCTAAAAAGAGCGTGTAGCTACATAAAGGAAACTAACTGACAAAGAGTGCCATGTGTTTGAGAGTGACAATGTCATTAATTTAAGTTTTGAATATATTCCACAGGAAATAAAACGTACGAAGAAATATTTTCTTTTAAATTTTTTCTACTTTTACATATGGCGCATGATTATCACTAACGTTTCAACATGTAATCTTCAGGATTTCAAACGAACCAAACACTAATATGATACAATACAGGCTGTACAGACAGAACCGTCTGCGCTTTCTTTAAAATACGTATGCAGATTGTTAAAGCTTTATCCTCCAAAAGCTATATAAACAGTACTTAAAGATCCCAAAAATCACAAAATTAGCGCGTTATGTTATGTTACCTTCTGCACAAGAGCATACAAGAAACAGTCATATTCGTTTAAAACAGGAGGCTCATAGAGCCTTGCTGAGAGTAGCATATTTCCACTCGTATATTACTAAAAAAAATCATGCTGGTCTAGTGGTTACCGTAGATGACTGCTGAACGTGGGGTCCCTGGTTCGATTCCCGGTTCTGCCAAGGAAATTTTTCCAAGGCGTGAGGGTCTGGAACGGTGCCCACCCAGCATCGTGATGTAATTGGGGGAGCTGCTGTGAATAAGACAGTGGCGATTCGGTCCTCCTCTCCCAACATGTCTGGTCAGCGTGGGAGCAGTAGACCAACTCTTTCTCATCCAGTAGTGGATTGAATATGGCTGTAACTTATTATTTATTATTACTCTAACAGCAAATCACGCTTACAGCCTTCGACTATCTAGGTCTGGGATCCAAACGATGAACAGAATGGAAATATGCGGCCTAGTGGGAGGATCGTAAGCGCCTCCTACTGGTTGGTTCGGCAGCTGAGGAAAACTTTCCCTAAGTGTCTACTTGATACTTCTATAACTAATGGCAACAGCTGAAGATAAATCTCCAAACGTGGGGTGGTATCATAACATACAAACACTTCACAAAATCCTTTTCCCTTCTTTTAACATACTTACAATCTGTTAACACTTTTTCATTTTCAAATTACATAAATACATTAAAAAACACACACACTTTTTTAAATAATAAATTGTTGTTGCGGTGAAGTCGTCTTCAGGTAGAGGGCGAAAAGTGATTCTGCAGAGGGACTGTTTCGGTTAAGTTAGGTCGACTATTTAAGGTACGTGTTTTTGATAGTACATTTGTTCTCCTTGCGTTAATATGTCTCTTTTTAGTATCACCGACTTTGGCTGCCATGCAAGTAAAACTTCAGCGTTGTATCCTTACACTTCTGAACATACCGTCTCAAAACTGTTTACGTAACATTGTGAAGGTACAGTTAACATTTTCTTAACAACAATGCCAATG
Organism: Lepisma saccharinum; assembly: GCA_022664845.1. Lineage (NCBI taxonomy): Eukaryota > Metazoa > Arthropoda > Insecta > Zygentoma > Lepismatidae > Lepisma > Lepisma saccharinum. The sequence goes on along the minus strand of JAGDQP010009406.1, from coordinate 56,727 downwards.
GAATCTGCAGCAAAAATAAAACTACTAGTAATTTAAATTTATGGCGAGAGAGTACTGCGAGCGTCACTTTTTCCACTTAAAAATGAATAAATACAAACAAGAACTGCAATTAAAGTGTGCTCATCTAATATTCCCGGCAGCAACGTCATTGCATTTGCAGCACTGAAAGTCTCCAAGCTAGGATTAATAATGGTTGATTTTTTTATTTTTTTTTTAAAGGAAAAGGTTCCTTGGTACTTATTAAAAATACGATTCTTTAAAATAGATTTCTTTGATTTTTTAAAAGTTAGGTTTAAATATAATTACCTATTTTCACGGGAGAAATTGTTCTTAAAGTGAAAGCAGTAAGTGTTTTACTTGTCCCCTAGTTACGAAGAATTACAATATTTTTCGTTAATATTATTGTTACAGGTTTGTGAGCTTCTTTACAAGTAAAATTTAGGTTTCAATTAGCAAATGGTGATTGTAGGAGCATCTCCTGCTACAATCCTTTTTGATGACCTCTTCCCCCGATGATGAGGGTAGTAGATAACTCGAAAATATGTTAACTTTGTACAGTCTTGTACCAATTTGACGAAGTCCATGCAAAAGAATTCTTTAAATGGAACTATTCGACTGCAATTCTTCTTGACATTTAAATTCAAGATCTGAAGCATTAATAGATTACTGCAATAAGTACAGTCAAAAAAAATATTAACAACAAACTGGCGTTCATATAAAATAATAAAACCAAATTAAATAAAAACACATGAAGATGATAGTTCTTAATTCTTTACAAGTCATTTTGAACACATTTACTTTATAAATTACTTGGTTTCATGTGCTCACACGTAGAATTTGTTGAAAGTACAGGGTGAGTCAAAAGTCCCAAAAGGAACTCGTATTTCGCAAAAGGAAAGGAAAATGAAATAAGTGTACCCCCACCAAAGAATCGCCGAGACAACCTCTCTTTTAGAACAGTGATGCCCAACCTTGTTTTACCTATAAGCCATATTAAAATTTAGCACGATCTTCGTGGGCCAGTAAATCATCTGATATAAGTAGCATATTTTTCGTACGTGTCGTTTAATTGCAGCTTTTAAATGTTAATATAGCAAATGTAAGAAAATGCTTCACACATACAAACAATTTTTAACGTAATTTTATGTTATTAGTACCGGTTACATTCTGACTTTTTCCAGCTGAGAAAAGTTATATTCATGTATAGATTAAGAACGAGAAATAAAATAAAACCTTCTTTCGACATGTTTAGGTAAGCAAAGATATCATATGTGGCATCACTGTGGACTGGGCATCACTGTTTTTGAATATTTCCTGAATATAATCAATACCTTAGAGCGAAGTAAAACATTTCAAATGGGAAGGATAGGTTCCATAAAAAATATGACAACGGTTTTCTTAGAAATACATTGCGGTAATCATATTTGACATGATGTAACAACTACAGCCAAAGTACCATGTGATGTGTAAATATTTGGTATGTTCAACTGGGTGTACCTTACTAAATACAGAGCAGAAGGCACCTAGCACACCCGTAAGAGAATATCTGAAGAAATGTTATCATAGGCCTTCAGGATGGCGTTTGGATGCACAAGATGGTGTTTGTCGTGGATTTTCCCAGCATACATCAGTTGACCCATAGATCGAAGTCTAGTGTTGTGAGGTCAGGTGAGCTGGGTGGCAACTCCACAGGACCATACCGGTTAATCCAATAAAGAGGGAACTGAATATCGAGCCATTGACGAACATTTACTCACTAGTGTGGTGGAGAATCATTGTTTAATACAGCGGGAACTGCCACCTGTAGTCGTACGAGAACACTGTATCCTGGCGCATTTTCAGGTAGAGCTGAACATTCAGGTTACTGTCGATAAATACAGGTCCTCTAACAGGAGTGCTCCATATTTCACACCACAAAATACCTTTTACACCAGGCACGACTTTGGGTGGTCCCGTGCAGTGAGGATTTGTTGTCATAAGTTTCGGAAGTATACCACTCTACCAAGAGTTGTAAAGTGTAGTCTGAGGAAGGAAGTGGTATACTTCCCAAACCTGCGTTTTATACACGACACCGTAGCTGTATTCTCAGACACCATGATTACCTCAATCCTCTGCTCCTCAGTTACCTGAAATACAGTCCGCCATAAAACGTATATGCACTTTAAAACATGATATAAGTGTGATAACGCTCCGAAATCGCATTGGTTACGGGTTTGCACAGTAGTACAAACGCGTAGTACAATGGTCCAGCAGCAGATGGCGTTACTGTTGTGACGCCATGCTAAGCAATGCTATGCGATTCAATCAATGTAGAAAGTGCAGCAATGGCGTAAACACGACTGTCATTCAACCAGCGAATAAAGCATTTTGATTTCCGTCAAATGCAACGACAATGGAGGCAGGAATATGGAACTGAACCACCAACACGCCTAACCATTGCTCGCCTTCGCGATAAGTTTGAAAGGCATGGAACAGTGAATGATATGCATCAGGCCTCGCAAAGCCACAAGTGAAGCGTCTTCTTTTCTGGTGTTAGGTGCATTTTTTTTCACACGCTCGCCACGGAAATCAACACAACAATGTGCACGTAAAACAGGAGTGAGTAATAAAAACATGTCGTGGAACATTGTGATCCATTTTACATCCAAGAAGATGGCGCCTCGCCACACTTTCATCAAGATATGTGCGCATATCTGGATAACACTGCACCAGGTTGTCGGATAGGACGAAGGGGGCGCGATTGATTACCCCCACATTCACCTGATTTAACCCCACTTGACTTTTACTTGTGGCGGACCTCCAAGAACGTATGGTACAGTAGCAACCCAGGCTTACTAGCGGAACTGCGCGACGAACTTGAAATCGACCCTGCAGCAATTTGATACGCAACTCGACCCCCTTCCTATTTGACAAAAATTTGAACATCCAACATGGTGGAAATATTTTTATTTAATGTTATTTACGTATTTATTTACCGTCAACACAACAGACTTTATAGCCATAATCGTGACTTCATTCAAAAACGCACAAAAATCGACCTCAGTTGCTCGAGGCTGGGCAACTCATTCTCCATACCATCTAGGGAATGTTGTAACTGTGCGAATACCGATGGGAGGTGTTACCACATGCGCCATACACTAAAGTCCGGACAAAGTCTTATTTCCAAAGTTGAAAGAACGTACGTGTGGACGTAGTTTTTCTTCTCTGGAAGAGCTTTCTGCCGACGTTACCCGAGCCATCGGACAGATGAACAGAGATGGTCCCTTAGATGGAATAGTAAAGCCTTCCAGAAGTGGGTACTCAGTCATTGAGAAGCAGGGAGGCTATACTGAAGGATTGTAAAGAAGTATTGTAAGAAAAAAAAGTTTAAATGAATAAAAAAGGGGGAATTTTTAAGGACATAATACTCGTAGAACAAACAGGTCTGGCGTTCTCCTACAAGAATAAAATTGTAAGAGATTGTCACCGAGAAATCTGAAAAATAGAGAGAAAAAAATCCCACATCACTACAGTGTTATTTATGAGATGATGATATTCTAAGCAAGGAATCCACTCCACTTACCCATTTGTTCCCGTAGCTACCCTATCATGAAGTGCTTCAATTGGCCATTTTATGCTTGAAATTCCCAGTCTGTAACACATTTAAACTTCTCAATGGACAAAAAAGTACAAACAAGAAAACTGCTCCCGAATTACCATGGATAACATTCATCTATATGTAAATGGTAAACCCTCTTCTCATAAAGAAAGACTTGCGGTCATAATTATTTCCGCTCCCTTTTATGAATTATTTTCTCTTCATTCATATATTCCCGCATTAGCAACCACTTTTCTATGGCATATTGAGGGGGATAAGGAGTGGAGGGAACAAGTAATGCACATTTTTAGAGTTAAGATATATTTTTATAAGTAATATCCTCAATTTCATTCCTATTTATCCACTAGTCTAACGCGTGTGGTGGTGACAATAAATATTTAAAATTGTTTTATACAAAAAGGAAGGAAGGAAGCATTTGATTGGACTCACATCGAATAACAACAAATTAGATCGTTATGTAAGCCTTATAAAAACAAGATACTGAACTGGAACTACTACTTCAGCTAGTGTCAAAATAAAAAATAAAATAAAAAAAAAGCTTATACTGAAAGTCTCAGTTGGGACAAACAAATTTGTAATATGAATGTTTACTGTTAAAGTACGTGTACTACATCAGATACTTTGCACGAAGAAGACATGTTTCTCTCTTTCAATGAGTGAAAAACTAATAAAATATTTATTTCCTTCAAAACTACCCATTACAACGCGACATGTGACAATCAATTTTTAATTGATATTTTCCTTCAATCCCAATCAGTTACATCAATAACTGTTTTAATTAAAACCATTAGGAGTACTATTTCTGCTATTTGTTATTATCTTATTTGTACTATAAAAAAAGAGCATGAGCGCTCTACCACTGAGCCACCGCGCCCACTTCCACTTTTCAAATGTTAATACACAAGAAAAAAATATGAACGAGCTATCACTTTTAATCTGAGCAGAATTTTTCAAATTTAGTGCGCGATGTTTACACTATTCATTTCTAAAAATGATGACAGTATCTTTCCTAATTTTTTAGTTACGAGCGGAAGTAAAAATTTTAGGATACTAAAGCCATTTCCAATATCATGTAAAGTGGTATCAAAGCACAACTTCTGATTGATTTTTCAGACTGTATGAGATTGTAAATTTCTTCGCTTCTAATTGTATGTTCTTTAAATATCACCATGAAACGAGCAACGGTACAAACTTCCTTGCTCTATATTCCTCTTGAGGAGGCTGTAATCCTTTTACAGTACTCTAGCTGGATACAAAAGCCTCAATGACACTTCTTTCCCTCGTATGAAACGACTGCAACCTTTTCGGTACTCTTCTACAGCACAATTAATTAATTGTCAAGAAGAAAGGAAATAGCTCTCAATATCAATTCAAGTATTATAGATATAAAATTATAAATCTGAGTCCTATAAAATATACATAATTTATATCAAAATATACGCGTCGTACATAGCCCAATGGTTTCATAGTGCTGAGGCAAAGAAATAGAAACATGACTTATTAAAAAATGTCAAATACCATTCCACTGAAACTGAAATATACATACAGATACTTGGTTTGTCTGTACCTTCTCTTGGCACTCTCTCCTATATCATAGGGTTGTAATTTCCTATCATCATCCACATAGCAAAAGACCAACGGTTAAACTTGCAACAGCAAAAGACCAACGGTTAAACTTGCAACATAAATCTCTCTCTTACATACACACACGCACACAATTAGAAACTATTTTTATTCATACTTTTTCCTGTAATTATTTTCATTACGTAACAAATAATCAAATAAATTCCCCAACGCATGCATTAAAAAAATAAGCACTTCATTCGAAAAGAAAAAGTGTATCGCTAATATTAGTTAAAGCTTTCAAACACATAAAAACATATACTAAACTTTTTGTACCACAATTGATTTCAAATCTAATAGCTGGAAAAAACGTGAAAAGAGAAGGTATTTCAAACATCCAATGTAAACAAAACCTTTTATGGCAATATTCTTAAGAGCAATTAACAAGACATTTCATGATTCAATAATTTTTTCCCGCTTCCACTTTTCTTCGACGATAGAAAGTTCATTTCCATTGTCCTTTAAAAAAAAAAAAAAAAAAAAAAAAAAAAAAAACTTAATTATATAACCTTCTTAACGAGATTGCGCGACGGTGTCGATTTCAAAAACTGTATTCATTTACTTGTGTGTTGTGTTAATAGTACAGTTTAGGGCTAAACGTCTAACCTATGTCTCTGTGCACACCATGGCGACCTATCCACAATATACAGGCGGGGATAATCAAACATGTGCATAGCCCCCCCTTCCCAGGTTACCAATCACCCTTGAATATCCTTCAATTACGTTTGTTACTACTGTATTGATGCGGTTAATGAATGAAATCATAAACGGTCTTCCTCCGTGAATTGTTATTTACGTCCTAAACGAGCTAGTGAGCTTCTAAGGACGGGAACTATAGAACTTGAATTTTATTTATGGCCTTTAGGTATGTAAGGCTCAGGTCAGGATAGGGGAAGGTGTCAGCCAGGGGCAAAGTTGAAGGTACCATCCCGGCATTTGCCTGGTGTGACTTTTCCTCAGTCAGAATGATCGACCGGTGGAACTGAACCCATGACCTCTCCAATGCTAAATCAACGCTCTACCACTGTACAGATTTTGGTAAAACTGGCTCCGAACCACTCCGTTCAATAGACCCCAGCAGGAACTGACCCCTGACCACACGCACAGAAAGCGGGGGCGTTAAATTCTTGGGCACTCTGAGGTTCACGGCATTCGCGTTTTTGAGATTATGAACAAAAGGCTATTTTAATATAGGTTATTCTTAAAAACGGCATTTTTTCAATATTTATAAAATATATAATAGTGTTATACCAAAGAACTTACTTCCAAATCCTTAAATTGTAAAGGGCTTACTTATTTCTGGGTAGATCGAAACGCTTTTTTCAAATTCTCTTCCGATTGGGTTGATGTAAGTCGAAAAAGTGTGTGCCAGTAAGTCAGAAGTTTGATAAACTAATGTTGAAGTGTGCCTCTACTAATTCTTCACGACGATGAAAAACGAAACTGTAGGTAAATTACTATGTCTGGATACAGCCATCCTTCTAATCGAATTTGAATTATCATCGTCTTCCAGGAAATAATTTTATCGATACAAAAGACCAGTAAATTTACTCATCAAACAAAGAAAATAAATAATATTAACGTATTTACTCAGTTTTAGCTTTCAACTTACTACTAAATAACTTTTGAGTGTTGATTTCTGAGCAAAAACAGAATGCAACTTATGTCACAGACTGTACACAGCGGCCAACGCCCGGTGAAGGACCGAGCAAGGCCGAGCACGCGAGCGGCACGACGCACTTCGCTGGGACAAAACGGGACAACGTGATGTGGCAAACGCTCTGGCCACTAATATATACGAATCCATGTCACTATGTTATAAAGCTTCTAAATGAACAATGCGGTCTATTCAACCTAACCTGCCAGTCAAAAACTTCGAAGTGAAAAGAATATCATTACCACCGGAAGCATTTGTATGCAAATCGTGTCTGCTCTTCCTTTTTGACGAAAAACTAGCATTTTTACCTCCATTTCGTCTGACTTAATAATTATAGTTTATTTCGTTTACACTAAGTACAGTGCAAAAAAAGAAAGTACTAAAACACAAGCCAACAAAAAGCTGAAAATATTTGTGAACATATTATCTACACATTTCCAGTTTGTATGTAGGCAAATGACATTAATACCGATCGCTTTCGATAACCCAGTATTACGTAGTCTCGTTTCAAATACTGTAACAAATTCACACACACAGACACACCATATCCAACATCGCTACACGTAATGACGTCATGTGAGAATTATCTGAAGTCAGATAAACATATCTGAACAAATACGGCATATCGAAAAACAACTCAATATTAGAAAATGCTTGCCGGCTCACGAAAGCTTACAGATACTGCCTAGTCTGGCACTCAGACTGCATAATTAACAAAATAGCAACATTACTTGTTTTCTTTTCCACGTAACTTTCTTCCTTGGGAATCCCACGTATGATGAGAAACAAGCTTCAAATATCTGCAAACTATAAATATGGTAGAAATTCATGACAAACAGCTCAGTTCACATGCCAATCGAAAAAAAAAATCCGCTGTTAGACAGAATGCTGACATAACGCTGCACACAAAACTTAGCGAATGGTATTCAATCTAATAGCAAAAAGATGTGAAGTCAAAATCAGAATATATCATCTTATTAAAGGCATTTTATAACGAGTATAAATTATACAAATAAACAATACAACCATCTCTTCTGAGTTCACCGAGAAAAGATAATTAAACATAACGTGTGATTTCATATAGCGTTTGAATGCAAACAATCGTTCTTCTAATAACTTGCCTTCCTATAGCGTCATGTGATTTAAGATATTTGTATCCGTGGACTGGGCAGGCAGTTATTGTGTAAATCAGTCTCAATTTTGAGAGATGATGTCCCTCGGCGCTCTTCTAGAGAAAAAGGATGCGACGAGTCTTGATCTAGTTAGGATTTCTGAACCTGGGAGTCCCAAGCGGAGGATGAAAAAATAATTTCAACTAAGATCTCGCAGATAAAAAGCGAATGAATTTTAAAATTATTTCATTTACCTTCCTGTTTTCACAACTATTGATGAAATGTATTTATGAGGTTCTAGATAATAATTTGAATATTTATTCACAAACAGAGCGATCAAAGTCGTTGTTCCGCTATAGGGTGTTATTGTATGTAGTCTTTGAACTAAATGAGTTATACGAAATAATTCGTTTGAACTGGTCTTTTCTTCAACCAACTAGTTTCCGACGAACTGACCCCTCGGAACCTCTTATGGCTTGTCGAGATATGACGTCATTTGTAACGATTCCTCGTAACTGTCGAAATGTTGCTATGCATGTTTCGAAATGTTTTTCAAAAATGACTTTTTTTCTTGTTTTGATGTGAATAATCTCCTACCGAAGCTTGTCCCATTTATGACAGGCACAAACGGTATATACCAGAATACCTGCGATTTAAATTGCGAGCCTTTTTTTTTTTAAGTCAAAAGGGAGGAGAATTGATTACAACAATCTCGGGGAAGCAAAGTTACCAATTAGGAGTAAGTGATTAATGAAGGGAATAAATATTTAATAAGATTTTCTTAACCTACAGATGTCAGTGAATGTCTAAACTTCAAAATGCGTATAAAAATCATCTAACCCAACACACATACACGAAAAAATCGCGCTGGTCGGGAATAGAGCTCGGGCCACCTACGTAGGAACTACACCAGCCTACCAGCGACTTCTCAAAGCTTTGGAACTCGTAAAATACGAACTCGGATTGCAGAGAACGTGAGTTCTAATTACGGTACCGAAAAAGTCTTATATAACTGTTGACTAGGTCTTACACTGTCTCTCGTAGGATAAGTTTCCTCTCACAACAGAAAAAATCCTTATCACTTTCTTAATAACTTCATCTATTCACTTCAAGGACAATAGCGTAGATACTAAGAACACGGACCGCATTACGGGTTCCACAAATTGTGCAGAGCACAGAAAAATCTTATAATAATTTCCTGACTTCTCCCAGTTTTACAGACCGCTGGTTACCCTGCAGAAATTGCTTTTTTTCAATTGAATATTATTTATGGCCTTTAGGTATCTAAGGCTCACACTGGGATACGGGAAGGGCAAGGATACCAGGGTCCAAGTTAAAGGTACCATCCCGGCATTTGCTTAGTGTGGCCCTGCAGGGTGAAACCCATCCCTCAGTTTCACTCTCAACCAACAGTGTTGCCAGTCATTCTAATACTTTTTGAAAACTACATTTTCGGATAACATCACTAATGCCCTTACACAAAGCAAGTACGCTTTCAGATAGGAAGTTTCTTTCTCATGTTCGATGAGCACACATGCAGATTCTCTATTGACACCGGGAAACGTTGCAATCTGTTACGTAAAAGTTTTTTTTTTCTTTTCAGGAATATACACAGTTTGTATTTTTTTTCTTCTGGCTCGGCAACATGTTTTAACCGTGCCTGAATAATGAATTGTTATGTCTTAAAAATTTATCAACATACAGGGCTATATTTCAGCGTAACAACGATGTCTCTTATGTTTTATTTTGATCAAGCTGAAATACTTTCCATTTTAGCCTAAGAAACTGAATACACTGGACAAGACCTCCCTTTTCTCTTGTTACACAAATATAAGTACAACCATGTTGTGCCCGAGTATGTATGGTCCTCTAGGGTACATCATCCTCAGAAAGTCTGAACTGAAAATAACGGTGTTGACACTTTCAATATACAAGTTTCAGTGACGCAAAATAATAATAAAGCATGAACTGACAAGAAATCTGATTCGAACTCTCTTTATACTAGAACATCAAAACAAAGCATTAGGATTTATACACAAAGAACTCTCTTTCCATTAGACAACGTGAAGTGACGCCACCTTCACTTTTAGGATAAAGTATTTAATCTAACGATATACTTGCTTGAGAAAAGAACTTCCTAATTATTTGATTTTTACATACATACACTTTCATTAAATAGAAGAACCTCAGCGCGATTTAACACTTTCTTTTCTTTTCAAATTTTTACTTACAAAACACTGTGTGATTATCAGAACCATCAAGACCTTTAAAAAACGTATTTAAACCAGCCTTTTATTTCTATCCTTTTGAATGACTTATGAATTTAACATCTAACAACAGGCTGTAACGCTGGGGTGGTATTATGCGTACAACATTTTAATTAGTAAAATGACCAACTGTCCCATATTATAAAGATTTGCTCCTATAATCATACAACTCTGTGCGGGCCACCTAAACATCCTTTCCATTTTAAAACATATAACGTAATTAAAACATAATTATTTAATCTGTTTTTAAGATATTTTTTTATTTGTATTTTACATTATTGATCTTGAAAATCTAGACTTCATAATTACAGCTGTTAACAGGCAAATTTAATAAAAGACCACATGAAAAGCAATAACAAACACCAGGAGGTTGTCTTACGTACTTCTGATGTGACACGTGAGCTACAATATTTAACTGAACCCTTTAAGAAAAGAATTACATTTGAAATAGGGTTGTAGGCGTCTAGATGCATCTATGGTGTCTACTAATTTTATAACTTGAAATTCCATGAGTTTTCCTTGATTAATATATATATATATATATAATATATTCGTGAGTTCTTAGTATAACATGTAAATAAAATGCAATGACATTTCTTTAATCCCACCCCCACCCAGTCCAAGCATCTTGTACACTGTTACTTTATTAGTATTTCACAAGTGAAAAAAGACAATTTCTTTAATATACAGGATTAACACATTGAAAAAATCCGGTTAGCAGTTGGAATTGAACCGACGACCTCCGCCTTACAGAGAATGCTCTTACCAACTCTGGTCAGGTTCACCCCAGAAATTTCTGAGTTTCCCTAATAAATTATAGATTTCCCAGAGAATTTCAGATTGATAAACTTCCCTGAGTATTCAGGGTTTTCTAGGGTGGTAGACACGCTGGCATCGTGCCTGATCTCAATTTAATCATCACGGCATCGCAGTTCTTATTATTAATAATATCACCCATCGCAGTTATTATTAATAATATCACCGTCAATAAATGTGTCAGCGTTATTTGCAGTCAGTAAAAGAAAAAAAAATTAAAGTAACCTGCCCCAAAGTTGGACGTTTTAATTGCAAGTATCCTGCTTCATTCAACAGCCTCCATCTGTATACCTGGGTCATTCAACATAAGTTTCAGTCTGCATACCTGGGTCATTCACCACAAGTCTCCGCCTGCATACCTGGGTCATTCAAAATAAGTCTCAGTCTGCATACCTGGGTAATTCAACGTAAGTCTCTGTCTGCATATTTCTATCAATGTTAGACAAACGTGAAGAACTGTGTTCCTGAAATAACATTTTCTGCACTCTTCCTGTTTTTCAGGATAACTCAGATGCATATGTCCCTGTTCGTGCTAAGTCACAGACGAAATTCATTTAAAAGGCCATAATGCTGTAGAATTTGCAACAGTGAACAGTGGCCCTCAACGTCCACTCAGTCTGGAGCTTGTTGCTGTGGAGCGAAATTCAAACGCTGTTACGCGGAATAAATAATTTACGTTTTTGTGAGTGTGATCTGTTATTTGTGGTAGTGTGTGAATCGTTCTGTATAAAAATAATTATTGGTAATGGCTCCTAAGTGCATTGTATCGGGTTGCAAGAGTAATTACAATGCAACGAAAGATTCTTCATTGCAATATGTTACCGTGTTTCGGTTCCCAAAGGACGAGACACTTAGACACCAATGGATTAGGAATATTCCACGGGCGAACTTGACACCATCTGATAGCTCAGTGGTATGTATAAAACATTTTCAGGACAGTGATATAATTAGAGTAGAGAAATATGAAGATAAATCTGGTGTGGAACGTGAGTTTCCTCGCGATAGACCGGCGTTGAAAGAGGGTGCTGTGCCAAAACCATTTCCATCGCTTCCCTCTTATCTTGATACGGAACAATCCAAAGAGAGAACTGATCCGGAAGAACGGCAAAGAAGATAAGTAGAAGACTACGAAAAGAAAAATGAAGAGTGGTTTAAAGAAGACATAATATCGGATTTTACGGTTTTGTGTAGTGATTGTCGTAAGAAGATTTCCAACACTGGCATGGAAAAGTGACGTTATTAATAATTTGCTTTTTTTTTATTTACAGAAGGTTTCAGATACAGCACAATTTGCCATTTTACACTGAAAACATTAACAGTAAACATAACACAACAATAGAACATCAAAACAAAAAATAAAAAAGTTACAGAGATAGTCTGTTTATATTCTAAAGTAGATTCATTAACAAATAAGTCAACGTTATCAGGATGATGATTGTACGTGCTGATAATCCTATTTAAGAGGGACCTTTGTACAACATTTACCCTCACTGTTCGGGAGTAGAAAAGATCACTTGAGCGTGTTGTTCTGCAGGGTATACGAAAGTTTATTTCACCAAGCAGCTTTTCACAAGAAACATGACCATTGACAAGTTTGTGCAGAAATATAAGGTCTGAAATTTTGTTTCTTACCTGCGGTGGTTTGATATTCAGACATTTTAGTATATAATTTTTTGGAAGTGTGCGGAGATGAGGTACTCTGTAAGATACGATGGCAAGAACAAAATTTATTACGGAGTTTAATTTATTTAAATGAGTAGGGCAGGCCACTGACCAAATAGGAGAACAGTATTCAATAGTGGGGGAAACGTATGATTTATAGAACAAACTTAGGGAATGAGGATTTTTAATGTCAGTGAAGCGGTAAAGAAGACCCAGTTTTCTCATAGCAGTACGAGATATGATATTAATATGTTCAGCAAAAGTAAGTTTACTGTCAATAATAACGCCAAGATCTCTGAAGGAGGGAACTGAGTTTATGTTACTATTTCCAATTTTGTAGGCGTAGTTGATAGGTTCCTTTCTTAGCGAAATCGTAAGAGAAGCACATTTTTCAAGGTTTGGGTTTAGTTTCCAAGGCGCACACCAGTTGAGGAGACTAGAAGCATCATTTTGAAGAGTAAGAGCATCTTTTCCAGAACGAATTTGCCTGTAGAGCTTGCAATCATCAGCGAATAGAAGAATATTGGCCGGACTATTTGCAAATAAAGAAGGCAGATCATCTATAATAGGAACAGTAGTGGGCCCAGTACACTGCCTTGAGGGACACCAGAAGGGAATAAATTCAGAAATGGAGCCTGTGAGTTTGACTCGTTGTGACCTATGACTGAG
>JAGDQP010009406.1:0-38323 GCA_022664845.1 Lepisma saccharinum | reverse complement strand
TTTTTTTTAGCGAAATCGTAAGAGAAGCACATTTTTCAAGGTTTAGGTTTAGTTTCCAAGACGCACACCAGTTGAGGAGACTAGAAGCATCATTTTGAAGAGTAAGAGCATCTTTTCCAGAACGAATTTGCCTGTAGAGCTTGCAATCATCAGCGAATAGAAGAATATTGGCCGGACTATTTGCAAATAAAGAAGGCAGATCATCTATAATAGGAACAGTAGTGGGCCCAGTACACTGCCTTGAGGGACACCAGAAGGGAATAAATTCAGAAATGGAGCCTGTGAGTTTGACTCGTTGTGACCTATGACTGAGATAGTTTTTAAGTAGTGAAAGTAACTTACCATGTATATTGAATCTTGAACTTAGTTTGTATATAAGATCATGCGGAAGGGAATCGAAAGCCTTAGACAGATCCAAGTAAATATACCAAGCTGAGAATTTTCCGATATGCTATTTATAGCATCAGTCAGAAGGACAGATAAATTTGAGACAAGATTTCCCTGGTAGGAAACCGTGTTGTGAGGAGTTTAACAGAGCTACAAATTTAGATATTCTGTTTTTAATGATTTTTTCACATATAATTGAGAGAGGAGATAACAGAGAAATAGGTCGATAGGAGGACACATCATGTTTGCCTTTATAGGAGGATACTTATAATTATATTTTAACAAGAAGTATATTCCATTAATAAACGTGTGCGTCACGATAGATGAAGAACTGTGCGTGAAAGTGTTTGTAGGTGGTAAGTGCATTAGATCATCAGATCTAACGTGGATATTATCACCAAATTCAAAACTCAACAGATGGTCCCAGCTGGAGAACATTCTTACCAGGTATGTTGATTTTATTCCTCAAATGTCGCAGGCAAACTATGTTCAAAACTGCGTTGAAAACCTTGAGGAAAGTAGGCACGAACTCGATGAAGTGGAAGGAGACGGTTCAAAGAATCATTTACGATTTATTTGCGAACAGTTGAAGCTTCATTTTATGAAAAGGAGATGATATTCTGTTTAACATGATTATAAATGCTTTTATGTTGTATGAACAATCATCATCATGTTACATGGTTCTCCTCATTCTACCTCATCATAAACACCTTCAACGTTTGTCAGCCTCGTTTATGATCTCCATCGGCAGATTCCCTTTTTGCAAGTTCTAGCAAAGCGAACATCCGACAGAGAAAGGTTTGTAGCATTGCAGTTATATGAAATTTATGTAAAACCATCTTTTGAATATAAGGGGAAAAATATATATGGTTCCGCAGCAAATAATTGTAATGCAGAAGCAAAAACAGTACAAGCTATCATGATTTCGTCTGTGTATGGCCATTTAAGGAAAGTTGTTGCTTTAATTCCTGTAAAAAAATGTATATGGTTCTGAATTACATTCTTTAACTCAGAAGATATTAGCTTTCGTTAATGATTCAGGATTTAGAGTGGTCATTATTATTGCACATAACAACAGAAATATGTTTAAAATACTTACACAAAATTCTGACAATGAATATAGTTTCCAATTTTCTGGTTGAAAAACATTTGTGACGTACGATACAGTGCATGTTTTTAAGTGTATAAGAAACAATTGGTTAAATCAGAAAGATTATGAGAAAACATTTGCTTGCCTGTTACTGTAACCTTTCTTCACGCTTTCACCGGTTCCGTACAAGAGGTATAAAGGGTTAAATGTTGAATTTCGGTCATTTATTTCCGAACAACCTGGTATCTCAATTCATCTTTAGTGTGCCACAAACAATCTGAGACTTCTCTGGTTATACGGAATGATCAATATGCTTCATTCCCTTTCAAATGTTTTCCTTTACCTCGCACGTTTTATCACTTCTTCCTTCCTTTCCTACCTTGAAAATAATTCCTGACATTGTTCGAAATATTAGGGTTATATATAATTAGCTTATTATCCCGGCGTTGTCCAGGATGGCAAAGGAGTCACACCCTTCCTTTATGCAATCCTGAACAATGCAGTAAGAGTTTGGCTTGAATAGAGACAGGATAGGTTAGGCTAATATAATGGTGCCCTCAGGTACAGAATGTAGAGGCCACAAGCAGCTTTTCCCTGGTTAAATACGAAAACCATGCAAGGTTCGCTGCAGGTTGGTCCAAGGGTGTGGATTTATACCCCAAACTTGCGTGTTACACACTAAGCTGTATAGGAAAGTTACTAAAATGTCGACGGATATAACTGAGGGGGGGGAAAGTACTACTGGTTATTAATATACATATTCAGTTGGACTTTGCCCACTGTCTTCACGATAGTCATCATATCTTTACTCCTACCAAGATTCGGGAGGGCTTCCCTTCTCTCGCCTTCACGTAGCAGTTTGTAAATTCTGCAGCTGTCCGCGGCGGTATTCGAACATGGAACAGTTGTAAAATTTGCAAACGCTACCCGAAGACAAGAGAAAAGGATATCTCTAAACGTAGTAGAAAGACAATGGACGAAATCCAACTTAATGTATACTAATGAACAGCAACCACTGTAATTAACTTGTCGTCAGAAACTATTACACTGATCGCGCTCGTCAATGAAGCCCTCCTACGTTATTCTGTTAGTTTTAATTAATGTTATTTTATGTCGTTGGATTATGATAATTAATGAACTAACTTTAAAAGACAAAAGATAAAAAAAAAGAGGAAAGATACGAAATAACTGCTACCATCGGCTAATTTTGTGTGAAATAAATTTATAATAGACAGTTTATAGCTTTTTGGTGAGTTTCTATAAAATAAAGCCACAAATAGAACGTGGGGAGACATGTGACCGACACGACACGAGGTCGATTTCCCGAGTCTTCTTTCCCATTTTCATAAGCATGAAAGACTATATTGCACGACGAGTACGGTCAAACTCACTTGCCGTGATAAACATCTATCCTGGAATTCGTCTCACAAGACCAATACAAACCAGTAAGGATGAGCTGCTTGAAAAAAAAAAACTCAAAGCCTGAAATATCAAGATATTAAATGCCACCATAAACGTCCCTCAAGTTTATATAAAAGTTCGTAAGATCGATTCAGATCAAGCAACAAGTAGATAAGTGCCGATATACATGTTACTCGCTTTTCTGCTTACACAAGTTAATACTATATAAGTTGTAGAATGTTTTGATGCAATAATGTAATACCAGAAAGTAAATCTGAATCAATCTTTATTCTTTTTCCCACAGAGTCGTATACAAAAGCTTTCAAGATTATATAAAGTGATCCATGCCCATAGTTTAGAAAGAGAAATAAAAATGGCATTTCTAGCAAGATTTTTTTTTTCTTTTTCTTGGGAAGATGAATGTCCACGTGAATAAAATGTGCTACAAATTCTGAGATATGATAACTTCAGCGATCACAGTCTTCTTTCAAAACTACATACATATACACATTTTAAAAATTCACTTAATCAGTAAACAATTTATTATGGGACTATCTTAGTAACTTATGACTCTTAGCTATTAAGTTTCTAAAACCCACAAACTCCATGCCCCAGCCGGGATTCGAACCCAGAAGCTTGATACGCTAACCTAACCTAAGACCCCATAGCTATCGCGGTCGATTCAGTATTATACAGCAGCTATCCAATGTAACTCTGATTCAACATAGGTGGTTAGGTTACTAGTCTGGAGGCATGACCAACCACCTTGAGTGTAATGCGGCCTTCCACGCAAGTATGGATGTAATTGGTTGGTTGTACCTAGGCGCCTGATATGACTTCCCATAAAGTCCCGCAAGCGTTCCATTGAGTTGATGTCGAGGAATTTTAGAGATCAATCGATTAGTGTATCACAACTGCTTTTCATTCCTACACGGGACGTGTCCGAAGGCCGTTGCATTGTCACCTTCAAAGATACTTCCGTCATTCGGTAAAAAGTAGAATATGGCGAAGTGCACACAGTCAGCAAGTAGTAGGTTACGATAAAGGGGACAAATCATACATATTTCCACAGGCATTAGGATCAAGCTGCCTGTTAGACACGCTCTACACCAAATAATCACCTCCACCGGCGTCCTCTATTGAATTGAAACTATGTATGATGGATCTAGATTCAAGAGCCTTACGATGATGGCGCCATGACGCCGAAAATGCACCGTACATGACTTTCCGCAAAGTAAAAAATAAAAATCATGACTCTATAGGCAACTCTTCCTACAATATCCAACTTCCACAGCGCATTAGGCGAGTTTTTGACGCTGATGACTCTTGTAAAGGAAATGAAAGGTTGACGTATATTTATAGCCTATTCACGCCATGCTAGACATTCTTCTGTGTTGGCCACGTTGTGCTGGGTAGTAAACTTTTGAACAGTATTGTGTCTGTTGACTCGTTGGACCCGAAGCTCTCCACAAACAATCCCTCATCCTCAGTGTAACAGCTTGTGAGATGGAAGCACCAGCTTAAGGTCAGATAAACCCTTCCTGTTAACCACCACCCTCAGAATTTAACTGCCTACTGAATTACTGGACGCGTATGTTGAATAGCTCGCCGAGCTGGGCACTCTCGAAACTCACGTAGTCACTGGTTTGCACTTACTTTTTGTACACAGAAAAAAAAACATTATTAGTCTAAAAACACTGTTACACTTCGTGTTCACACCAAAGATAAAAATGCTGAGAGAAAAACGATGCGTAACAGCTATTTCGTAATTCCGCCATTTCAAACACTTTCTGGTGTGATTTTCGGTACGTGTAGTCAAATGTATATAACCTGTCATTAAGATTCAAAAATCCATGCACTAAATTAAGACTTGTTTGTTGCCCTACAATCAGAAAAATGAACTTGCATTTAGAGTACATGAGACTTCTTAAATACGGTCTGTACAAGTCATAAGGATCACAATTCCTCTTTGAATAGCCTCCATAAGAACGATGACGTTCCACTACCCTTTACCTTCAACTTTTGACCCTTCTCCTATTTCTTGTGGGTGTGTATGTGTCATCTGTTACTGGACTGCCCACGATGCCTTTTCGCTTTTTCTTGCTCGTGCAAGAAATTATTTTTGTCTTGACTCATTAGATCTAATTTCTTACGTTCGTTCCAGTGTTTTCCTGCCATTCTTTTGCCACTCCCTTTATGTAAAAAGAATGGGAAAACCCAGACAATGCTGGAACTGGTATGTGAAAAGATGTCAATCGAAAGGATAGCAAACAAGTTTCCGCATATGGACACAAGAATAAAAAGAACTCACAGATATGTGAAACATAATTTATTAAATTGATAGCATTTGACATGATTTGATCCCGAGTCCCCATAAAGAGGGAAATAATATGCAACTTGTACTTTTCGCGCTGTTCTATCCACAAGTTACACTAAACGAATAGGTGAAACGTGGATGGTCACATCTGTAATTGCATAAATACATCATCTCTTAAATACAATCTTTGCTTTAACTCTAATATGACGTCCCGGAATATCTTAATTAAAAAGAATAATTCTGAAAATCTTACGACCTCTTTCCATTCACCAGACAATATAATCAAAATCTCGACGGGAGAATTTCGAACCACCAACAGGTATTACCAGTTATTCTATCAACTAGCGGATGTGATTACCTCAGTTTCATAGACGCCTACACTATGGAACAAGAAAGATCTTTTCACCTTTGTGACACACACTACCCACGGTGTATGGACCCTTCACTATTATCATAGACCTCATAATAGATAGACTTAGCACGGTTCCCCATTTCTGGCTGCGCAAAATCTAATGGGTTTTTGTACAAGAGCACGTGATTTTGAATTCATCCGCTAGGTTACACTGGTATCGACCTCATATTCTATTATTAGATTTTGCGCAACCAGAAATGGGGAAGCGTGCTAAGTCTATCTATTATGAGGTCTATGATATTACAACTGAAATTACTGCTGTATTCATTATTATTGTTGTGTGCCTATAATAAAGGTCGAATAGCTATTAGCTTCTTCATAACAACTGTACGATCAGATTCACATAAAACAGTCGATGGGAAATTTTCAAAATTCGAGAAACGGCACATGATTCGTATGTTCTAATTGTCACATAATATCGGTTCATGCTGTCAATTGTGCAAATTTTCAAACTTTGAAATTTTTCCATAGGCCATTTATTATGAATTTTAGTGTACATTAACGTGTATGAGATCTAAGACACGTGTGCTAATTAAGCAAGTAACTTGTAAGTACAGAAAATATTGTTCTCACTTGAAACCTAAACAAGTACATTCCCTTCGCCGCACGAGGTTCTAACATTGTTCACGAAATGTACCTAACAAGTATAATACAAATGAGACGCCAACTATTGTACACTCAATGTACAGAAGAAGAAAAAAGTATCCTTAAGCAGTGTGTACAAACATGCATCACTCTTGCGGAACCATTCACAACGAAGTATTAAATAGTTTCTTGATGGTAGACTCGTCTGTTACACAACTCTTCCACAAGTTGTGTAAGGCGATAATACACACAAGTCATTGTATACAATATCACAGCGAAACTATGAATCAGAGCACCTGTGAATAATCAGTATTGTTGGAATTACACTTGTATCCAATTTCCGTGATTCGCGATAGTAGTTCTGTGAAATGCAACAGATGAACTGTGTCACATATAAACAACAAACGCCGACGTAGTGCATTTCTACTTGGTGAAACGAAAAGGATTGACTGCAGCAGTACGAAGTACTCTTATTCAGACCGTACTTTAAGGTAAAATCGTTTTCCAGCCATGTGCCCTTCTTACTTAGATTGTACAAAACTAAGGTTGCCCACTACAACATGAATCACTGACCAATAAGTGAGATACTACCAATGCATGTTAAAAAATATATTTTACAGTCTGACACACAGTCGTGCTCTATGTTGACACTGTCCTATATATAAAGGCATATCTAATTATAAAGGGGCAGCCTCCACTGGCCTCTGAGTCTATTAAAAGCTGGATAAAACTATAGTGTGCACAAAATGTCATCTACATTTAACGCATAAATGGCAGGCAGTCCTTAGCGAACTCACACAAACTATTTCCATAAGGGACACGATATTGTTAAAATTCTCTTCCTATGAAACACTAGAAAGTAGGGAGAATGATCTACCTAAAGATCTTTTCACAAAACCAAAGAAAGTTGAATGTAAGGCGGCAACAACCTTCACAATTCACCGCCGTTCTGCTGCAATGATGGCATTTTGATACTACTCCGTCGTCCGTATTTCACTCCTCCCAAGAGCGACAAAATATTACAACCAACGAATGGGCAAAAAAACGAGTCATACCAGGGGTCAAAGGTACATTATGACAGTAAACGACATGAAATAGTTCCAACCTGAACAGAAATCTCGCCACTTCCTCTTTCTTGATTTTGTGCTGATCTAGCAAACACCAAAATGATTTGTGAAGAAAATGATACACCAAAAATCTTTAAAATAAAACAAACAAAATAACTCCAGAGGCAACGATTTCTCAAGAACTGTGAAAAAATCTGAACCAGTCAATTTTCTTGAAGAAGTTGTGAAAAACTCAATTTGAATTTAGTTTTAAGGCCTTGATGCAACTCTGGCTCAGGCCGGATGGATGTTGATGGGATGAATTGGTGGAATGAAGAAAGTGGGGGGAAACTGGAGAACCCCGAGAAAACCCACGCACACGGTGATGGAAAACTCAAGAATCACATATTATTCCACTGGTTTTTCTCCACATATGTATGATCAAGTGTCGTAAAAGAAAAAACAAAAGTTGATAATCTCACGAACGGAAACGAAAACCAACACAAAATGATCATAATTTGCTCATATCTGCGCAATACACAAATCCACGTTCGAGTCCTACTGCCAGCTATACTGACATATTTTCTAAAGTTTCCCTCAGTTAAAACAGGAAAATGTCATGATAGTACATAGAAGTGCGCGATAAGTAACATTATGCCTCAGGTCTGTGATGCGGCTTAGACCATATTTACCACTTTCCTGCCCAAAAGTGATGTTTTAAAAATGTACGAATATGCTATAAAGTTTGTGCATGTACTTACGGATTCCGTTACTTTCGGTACACGAGTCTCTTTGCAATAAGACTCAAATACATCCCAGTGAATCCAAGATTAATTTTACCTACAAAGAAATTCCTCATGTATTTCTTGTGTGGAACTTGTCAACACTGCTCTAAGAGCCATGTAAACTTGACGAGTCCTCAACTTATGTGTAATCAGATATACCGTACGTCAAAGTACAACAGCGGAAGTGTTAAAATTGTGTGACTAGATCAACCAAATCTTTGATTTTAAAAAAAATATGAGGACCAAGATCTATTATAATCACCACAATAATTGTGGAAGCACTTGAGATATGCTGTATTTAACGTAATCTATAGTTTTACCTTTGTACACACATATTTTAGCTTTCACTTTGAAAAAGTACGCGTGAGGAGGCCCATGAAAGCTTGGACAAAAATTGACACTAAGGTCTTTTATATTATTGCGCTACATTGTTTTTTTTTTGGGGGGAAGGGGGGCTGGACAAGAAGCTTACGTTTATTTCAGTCACATATATTTGAGATAACGACCCTTGGCAAGCATGGGGCAAGGACAGGACCTTCGTTGGGGCACCATCTCAGCATTTGCCTGGTATAGGGAAGGAAAATGCGATTGCCGGCAACCAGACTTGCACTAATTGCCTCCCCAGTGCCATTCGAAGTTTGCGACAGTAATTATCCCACTACGGGGACTACGCAAAGGTCGATCGGAACAGCGGTCAGTGAGACCGAAACACGCCCACTCACATACAGATTTTGGTTATTTTATACTCTTCTTACAGCCATATAATGCGCTACAAACGGAGCTCAGTCATTATTACAGTACACAAAACAACTTTGAAGATTAAATATTAAGAACAAACTAGGTAACAGAACATTGGCAGAGTTCCAAGAATACATTCTCTCACAGCCAAACATGCAGATAGCAATCGAGACATGTTTCATGAATAATGCCTCCTTTGACTAGTATTCCCTTATTAAAAACAAGTACTTAATAACTCTTCGTTCATCTACTAGTACTAGATCTACCTACCTTTCGTTCATCTATTTTCCGTATTTAAAAGTGAAAATGGAGTCAAACTCAGAAATGTCACACAGCTTCCATGTGTAACTAGTAATTCCTTTTACACACATACTTCAAAACTGTAGACCTGAAATTAAGTTGGCATCCTACCGGAATGAAAAGCTCTACTGGGGGGCCGCGGTGGCTGAACGTTTACCGCTGGTGCTTGGGGCCGTCGATTCGATCCCAGCTCATGCAATGTGGGCTTCGTGGTGGCCAAACACTGTGTGCGTGGATGATCTCGAGATTCTCCAGTTTCCTCCCACTTTCTTCATTTCACCAATATCATCCATACGGCCTGAGTAAAAAATTGCCCACAGGCCTTAAAATACAAATTCTATTCCTATTACCGATTGTGTGTTCTGGCCTCAGCTGAACCAAACATAGGCCTACAAAATTCCTGTTAAGAGAATTTCCACTTGTTGTGAAAACCCTGCACGTCGTGCAGTACGACGAATAAATTAGAAAAGTATTTTTCTTAACAACTAATGTGATCCGATCGGCAATGAAGAGACCGGGGGTCACATTCCCAGCTATGAACTTCCTGTCATTTTGCTTAATTCAATTTTACTATCGCATCTTGCACTTCCTCCTATTTCCTACCTGTACGTACAGTAGGTCTGTCTCGACTACACATCTATACATAAATGTCCGATTATTTCAAACTTTCTCAGATATTGCGATACTGCAACAGTATTGTATCCACAGATTTCCACTCCCATGACTGCATTCGAAAATTGTTCACAAGAACAATAAATAACATTTTGGTACAGAAGAAACATCCATCTCATGCTTTTTGTACTTTTAGGTCCCTTGATAGTGTAGCATAGTGTGTCCCTTGATAATAAGGGACCTTACATCACCGCTATGTCCGACCGTGTCAAAAACATATCCTGAGCGTTATGCTGCCTTGCATAACATGCTATAGTGGGTTGTATAACACGAAACAATATACGTGCTGTACTGAAACACAGTACGAGACCATAATCAGAATTCATTAACGGATAGGCCTGCAGATTTCGTCACATACTATGCAGTTGACGCTAGCTGCGTTGTGGGGCCAAATAAACAGACCTTCTCCATCAACTAATACTACTGCTACAGTAACAGTAAAATTAAAAATCTTTCTTCTTAGTTTGCCGAATCAATTTACACATTGAAGTGAATGTTACTCAAGGAATCAAACTTTCTCCAGGTAAAGGAAGTTATGCACACTTTAAAACTAATTCGCGTTTCAACCGTTATTACCACGATAACAGTAATAGTAACTTTGGATTCTCAAAGTAGGCTAAATCTGGTTGTCTGGAAAGGATTACGTATATGTTCTGATAAACATTCAGGAATAATATCTTTTTCACTAAATCCATACCCGTAGTACTTTCTCTTTGTAACTTTAGTGTGTAGGTATGTACTGTTTCTTCTCCATTAGAAATATACTAGCTGATTAGCTCGCCCGTAGGTGCAGGTTGAATAAAATCTGTTGGCAACAGTCAACGGGATCCAAAATGGCGACTTTTTCAAAATGTTGTAATATTCTCTTAAACTACTGTTGATCATACACCTTTTATGTCGTATCTCTAGCCCAAACAGTGTGGAAAATGGTTTTTGGGCGGTCATTTTGAATCCAAGATAGCGACTACTATGATAGCTTCCGAGACGTGTACAATATCTGATCATGTGCGAAAATCCAATCGATCAAGTTGTTTTGGCGTGATGATAACACATACATAGTTACTTTCACTTTTAGAATCCTCAAGTACTTGATTACAGCCAGCTGTTGGGTTTACTTCTGTCTGATGACTTTTGTTGCGACAGAAGACAGAATGGTAGAAAAAGCACGCTGTTTGTCTTAGCTTTGAAGTTATTGAGTTCCTTGAGTATAAGCTCCCACTACTCGACGTCACACACTTTGTAAAATGTGTAGACACTTCCTGTAGGAAGTGCTACCCAAGATAAGAACTGAGTAACAACCTGACTTTGCCAACTTTTCAACAATGGTAAAAAAAAAAAAAAAAAAAAAAAAAAAAAAAGCCGAATCTAGCATTCCAAATAATCTGAATAAAATATCTGGTCAGAAAGCACGAAACTGAACCAAATGAATCTGTGTACGAGCTAAACTATAATTAAACCAATATGATATTGACCCTTAGGAAAAATATATAGTTGTTTTGTTTTCCGTGCAGCGGTACAGTTTGAAGCGGAGCTACACTCACTATAGCGAATCAACAGACCAAAAAAATAGATAACAACCAAAATGCCCGCGCATTGTCACTTTTTCTTTGCACTCTGGTGGGCAAAGTAACTTACTGCACAACACAGTAAAAATATTTTTTTTAAAATATGGCGTAACTAGCTCTGCTCACTTATGCTATCATAAATTGGTCTTAGTTCAAAAGAAAAAATATCTTCTCAAAGGAAATTCAAATTCACATATTAAAAGGGCGATGAGTACATCTTCACACCAGAGTATGACAATATCATCATCAAGACAGAATGTACAAGTTTAAGGTCAGTTTGATTATTCCAGTTTAAAGTTAGTATATATAACCTTCGTACCTTTTCTTTTTTTCCAGTGTTTTGTTTCAAGATTCGTTATGTTAGATTAGAGTATTACAGTTCAGGTAGATACAGATTAGGGTGTTCTCGCAACATGTGACCTACCACCGATGAATTTTAAGACTGACCATGGAACATTCTAACAGAATGTTCATTAAATCAGTATCTACAATATTACCTGAAGTCGTCCTGTACAATTCTAGATAATAAAAACAAACAGATCAAGCTGTCCTGTTTCACTTCTGTCAACTAAGCAGTCCTATTTCACATGAACATAGAACAATGACAACCATCCTATTTCACACTGTCCTTACATCTCTCAGCTTTGTCCCCATAGTTCGCCATCACAATTGAGAGAGGTGATGAGAGCAGCATTTCGTATGCTGCTTATCTCATCTTCAGTCTTTTATGACCCCATAAACATTCTATCGTCTCAATATTAGCATCACTAGTTGAATCAACGAAATTTTCCTCAGGTGGGTGTATTCATCTTCGTCCTGTATGTAAGCTGGGTACTCATCGCTGTAAATAGTACATCACCAAGTGCCACTTCTTGGTGTATGATTTGAAGTAGTTCTGTCCATTTCGCCACTGAACTACGAAATATAATCTCTCTATAACCCCACTACCACTGAGAACATGATGCCATGAGAGACCACAACACTTGCCATATACTGGTAGATTATTTATATCGGGTCATAAACCTTGATCACGAAGATGTAATGCTGATTCCTAAGTTGCAAAAATACGATAGAACTTTGTGGCGTTCTTCTAAATGTCACTATTCACAAATCACAAGTGAGCCATAAAGACATGGTGTCTACTAATTTTGTGACTTGAAATTTCCTGAGTTTTCCAGGTTTTCCACGATAATTTTTTTTCCAAATGTCCTCAGTATAGTGGAACATGTACATAATAAGCAAAGACATTTTGTTTTAATCCCACCACCCAGTCCAAGCATCTTGTACATTATTGGTATTTCACAAGTGAAAAAAAAGATAATTTCTTTAAAATAGAGGATTTAAACACATTGAAAAATTCCGGTCAGCGGTGGGAATCGAACCCACGATCTCTGCCTTGATCGGGCAGTACTCTTACCAACTGTGTACAGGTTCACTTCCTGGGTTTTTCTCATAACATAGATTTCCCAGAGTTTTCCAGATTTATAAAATTACCTGAGTATTCCAGGCTGGTATACACCCTGAATGATTATCAATGCTAATATCGAGCTAGGGTACGGATGGGGTGAGTTACCAATACAGGAACAAATTTAGAATCAGTTGGTTCATACCGATACTCTACCACAGGGTAGGTCACCTGTTGCGGTAGATACGGGCCGGTATGTCACCTGATGCGAGAATATCTAGGTTGGACTACACTGGTTCCGTAAAATTACATTCATTTAACCGTGCTCCTCCTAACTTGTCCCGAAATTAATAGTCGAAGTTTTGAAAATTCTTCAACGGTTATTTTCCAAGGAATCGAGTATACTTCTTTAAGAGTGGAAGGTGTGTGGTTGGGAAGCGAGCCGACTGGGTGGAGCAGTGGTTAGCGCATTGGGACGGTAGCCCAAAGGTCCCGGGTTCGATCCCCTGTCCAGTCACATACTTTTCAGTCTTCAATATTAAAAAGATGCTATGGTTTGGTAAGTAAAAGGTCTCACTGTATACAACCTGTACAGCATAAATTACAGGAAAAAAAAAATCTCCTTTCCGTATGCGAACACGTGCACTGTAAATACAAGCCCTAGCTTTTTGACGTCAGAATTCCCAATTTGTAAATGCAAGTAGCTCTGATTTTATATACATACCAAGATGGGCTTAAATGGATTAAAAACAAATTAAATTCAAGTGAACATAGCACTGAAATATGCAACAGAGTGTTTGATACTTTCACCTGACCAGAAGAGAATGAACCTGGGAGATCGAAACATTGGCGCATCATTTTAAGAACCAACTTTGAAAAGCTAAAGCAAAGCATGCTCCATGAATAGTATGAATTCAAAGTGCTTGCCAAGAAGATGAAGTAAGCAAAGTTGTCAAACAGACATTTCCGATTTTAGGCTATTTGCTTCGTATTTGCACCAGTGTCAAGTGTTTCTTGCGAGATAAGAGTTTAGTATTATGAACCTGATCAAGAACAATTTAAGGCCATTAATGGGGCGGACATACTTAATAATTTAATGTTTATTAACATGACTGGTCTATTATTAAAGGATCTTGATCCGTCCAGAACAGTGGACAAGTGGTATTTCAGTTCTTCAACTACAAGAGTGCATGGACATAAAAACACACTGCTGTTTTGTAAAACTTCACTTAAATTGGCATCAATTACTGTAATCTTCGAGGGATATAGATTGTACTTTTTATACCAGAATAGTATAATGTAAGGCCAAAACATGGAGGCCTATGCATCAAATTGTATTTATATTACTTTGGAGAATGGTTTACAGAACTGGCGCCTCGGTCAGACTGCCTATTTAAGTATTACAAAAACTAAGCACGGTGTTGTACTCTGAATGTGCTACACCCATGGAAGAAAATTATTAACTTAATTATCTTTCAGTCCACGTCGGTTCCAGAACAATGCTATAAGTTTTGGGGTTGATTATAGTATGCCATTCGAAATTCAATTAAAACTGGAAGTGAATCAGGCATATACTGCGTGCTACGCCATGAAGGAGTTAATTTTTAGTGAACACTAGACCCCACAATATTCTAGGAGGCTAAACATGCTGCCAAAACCTAGGTCAGCTCCGGTTCCGGGAATACTAATGTTGGAGTTTTGTGTGTGTATGTATGTTTTCATTGGTATTAAAATCTACCATATGAATGGTGGCTACTACGTGAGTGTGGATTTCTACACTTCCTCCAATCTGTTTCACGTTCGGTGCCTTCACAGTTTAACAACAAACGACTGTATTTAGGAAGCATATCCAGGCTTTGTGTTTCTGCAGGATACAGATTAATATAGTACCTGGTGTGGCGTCTCTTTAGTATACGTCGGGCGTTAAATTTCAAGGAAGCAGTCACAGGTGGAGTCAGGTTAAACATGACGTGCATAGCATGTAATGAAACAAAATATCTAACCTGGCTTTTTCTAACCCATCTTCGTTCGCTATTACTCACTTGACATACTGTCCGTGATTCTTCTAGCAAAACATCAATGGTGATATGGGAATAAACATGTCACAATGACGTAGGATTAACATGATTCCGATTCATGAACCTGTAACTTATTTCGTTCCGAAAAATCACGCCTGACGTAAGCTAAAGTAATACCCATGATGGTGTAAACCACAGGAAATAAGTTTCTACTGTCCTTTTAAAACCTGCTGCTACATCAAAAGATGACTATCAAGACCTAAGCGAATCTCCCATGTGAACTTGCGTAACTACAGAAAATCTGTAAAACTAATAAGTACCGGAATTAAAACTTTCTTCTTTACGTAAGGCAAAAAAAAAAAAAAAGTAAATGTTACCAATTGCATTTACTGTTGATAGCCTAACCACAAAAACAAAAATTGATAACAGATAAGTAAAATGAATTGTATGGGTGGCACAATATGGCGTACGACCGTCCCGTGATAACAACAGGTAGTCAACGCTCTAGTTAGAATCATCTGTTTTTAGAACATCAGCACTGAAACTATACGCCAGTTCATTTAAACTGTCAGGCATTATTACTACACTAATTGTAACCCGTTGTCTCAACCCGCACTGCAGGTGCAGGATAATAGTAATGATTGATGTTCACTTCTACAACTACTACAGTTATTATTATTGATAGTACTTAAGTTATTATCCATACCTTACGCATTGCATTTTCTGCAAATCTTGGTTAATCAAATTAACTAATTCATTCTGATTTGCAACAATCAAAATTTGAATTAAAAATCTAAAATATTTCGTCACTACGTCAAAATGGAGTGACACTGCAGTCAAAGACCTTGTACTGAAGAGCATTAACCCCAAAAATAATACATCACAAAATGATCTCCAAGTGGCTGGAAATGAAATAAATTTATAAAGACTTCAAATCTTAAAACTGCTTTACTAAATAAAATTGCGAAAGTGGACTTAGTACATTCTATTTCCAAAGTGACGATTTATTTATTCATTTCACTGTTATTCGAAACTAAGCATAGAAACTATTTATTTCATTGTAATCAACAACAGATTTTTTAAAAATCAGTTGGCCACACAGTCACTTCCGGCCTGTCCCAGGACCCAAGGAAACGTATGCAAAATTTGGTGGAAATCGATATATACGTAACAAATAGACAAAGATCTGTATGATGTATGTTTTCAATGCAGGGAATGAGTTTTTTCAATGAAAAGAAGTTATGAATCTACGGTACGATCATGTAATAAACAAATGCATGCACATTTTATGATTATTATTTTGTTTTAATGAAATGCACTGCTATTCATGAAATGTCCTGGCTGTTAACTTCGGAGGTCATACGTGATGTATACATACATCTCTCGCAGAAATTAATACAGCTTGGGTTGAAGATGCGTAGGCGAGAAATACAATTTATTAATTATTCCACTGGAAGGAACCAAATAATTTTACACAAATAATCGAGATACAAAGCTCTTCATACAGGCTTAGTTTTAAACCACTTCAATGAAACAGTCTACATCATATTTTGTCTCTTTAGGTCAGTATTTCATATATACGCTTAGTTCTCCTTCCGATTAATTATGGCGATTTCCGGGGAAGTCTTGCAAGTTAACTTACCTTTCCCCCACCCCCTCCTTTCTCTTCTAGAATGTTCTATATATTAACTGCTTGCGGTAACTGTCCTGTTTAATTACAACAGTAACTGTAATTATTACAAGGCACTATGTATCATTAACATTTTACAAATGTCCAAATTTCTTATACTTTAAAGATAATACAGCCACTACCTATGATATAAGCAGCTGCTGACTACGTCATGCACAACTTTACGTTAGCTGAGTTTCAGTGTTTCATCTTTAACTAGAACAACTAATTTTACTTGATGTTATTCGTTCAACTCGGTTCACTCTAAAACTGACTGATTTTATTTCGTGTCGGTAGGTCAGATCGTTGTCTCTCTGTACCCAGGGAAGTTCAGAAAGAAAAGGGCCATCAGGATCCACGTCTTTTTTCGTGTGTTGATCATTCGCAATTCCCATACTGAAGAGCACCCTGGAGAGAAGTCCCCCTAGAGCTGCCTCGTGGGTGGGAGAGTCATCCACACTATTAACAATATATTTATTACCTGATATATAACACCTTCTTATCGAAACACCTATGAAACAAAAAGCATCATGACGATCAGTGATGTATAAAAAAAAGATCCGCAACAACAACAAATTTTGGATCATTCCCAATCAATCAGAATGAGTCAAAACAGTGCAGGCGGCCTATTCCTTTGAACCGTTATGCACGTGCACGCCACTTATTGCTAAATAAGGCTAGTTCTTAGTCCTTGTTCATCTACCATAAGAGAACGTTGTGGTAAATCTGCATAAGGCTACTGGCTACTTCTGCTATATAGCATTAAAGATTCTTCAAAACATTTCTATTATTTTTTTTTCACATGCATAGAATACAGAGTTAAGGTTTACTTTATCTACTCCAAACATCGAACGTTACAGGAGTTAGGTTAGAAAAGTCAGGTTCGGTTTACTCTATCTACTCCAAAGAAATTAAAATTTAAAGAATGATAATGTTAAGAAAGTGTTTAACAGTATTGAAACGCGAATTAGAATAAGCTTGAGAGTCACGAACCAGTGAAATAAGGGTGAAAGACGTACATATGAGTTTCCAGCAGGGTGAGGATTTAGAGTAACTGATATTCAACTATGAAATAAATAAATATATATATATATATATGTCTCTCCTGCGTAGCCTAAACGAGCGGTCCCGGATTCGATTCCGGGTGGGGGCCCAAAGTTTCGGCGTTGATCCAGCATCGTGAGGATAATTGGGGAGCTGCTGTGAATAAAAGACAGTGGCGATCACAGTTGATAGCTTCGGCTCTCCTCTCCCAACACGTCAAGTCAGCGTGGAGCAGTATAAAACCTACTCCCTCCGGGAGAGGCCTCATCCAGTATTAGATTTAATATGAGTGTGAATGATTATATATATATAACCGAATCTGACTTTCCTAAACTAACCTAAAACACTGTAGCTCAATTACTGTAACTGTGGAAAATACATATATATAGTAAAGTAACCGAACATGATTTCTAACCAAGCCCAACCCACTGAAGTTTAAGTTATAAACAGCAAAAGAGGGCAAAAACAATTAAATGGCCCGCGTGTGACTACAGTATTCCTTTGCGTGCTACCATATCAGTCTCCTAATCAACTGACATGCCTTTTTTTACGAAATTATTATTATTGTGTGGTTGTAGTCATACTTTTTGGATAGCAACATTTCGTGTTGTGCTTTGGAAGTGTCAGTGATAATTATTTTTTGAAAACGTGGTTGAGAGCGTGTAATATTGGTTAATAGGACGGTGAATCAGTGGATGTTAATAGTAGATAAAGCAAACAATCCCACCGCTTTATGTTTATAAAGTTAATTCTAATTATCGTTTTTAACATTCTACACACTTTCTTCACATTATCTTTCCCCTGGAACAGATACAGTAAAGCGAACCCGGATGCAGAATGTGATGTACAAATTAACGTGATATATAAGTGCAAGGACTAAAACGTTGCACTCACTTCATCAGTTTGTATACACATTATGCTTTCTACACATTCGAATACGGTAACAACATTTGAAGTATATTCAATCCCACAGAACAGAATTATCCAAGATCTAGATTTAATTTTAACTTAAAATAGACTCGAGGAAACAGGAAAAGTAGGGCATTACTATAGTAGTGAGGCACCGATTTAAAAACTCACTAAAACCAAATCAAAATCACTTAAAACACACACATTCCGTGTTCATGGGAGGCTAGCGGTTTACGCCTTTGTTTTCTTGCACTTCTCGTAAATTATCTTCAATTAGTGACCATACGAACGTGAAGGTTAGGTGCGGTCACGTATCTTTACAAAATACATTTTATATGTTCACATCTATATTTAATAATTCCTTCTTTGCATCTTTCGTAAATTATCTTAAATTACTGATCATATGAACGTGGAGGTTAGGTAAGGTTAGGTGCGGTAATGTATATTTACAAAATATATTCAGAAACATATTCACAGCACTTCAGCACACAGGCGTGTTAACTCTTCCAATTTCCATTAGTAAGTCGTGTACAATTGTTTCAGGGCCTTTTACTTTGCTTACATAAATACTCCGCTACATAACCTTAAAAATGTACTTTCCCATGACATTTCTATACCATTCAATAACACTAACGCAAGAAATGTCATAACCATAACAAAGACGCGCCATTTCAACACTCCCTTACCGCCTTCCACATGACAACAAATGTAAATGTACGCAAAATAGTTCCTTCCACCACAACATGCAGTGCGTCCTAAAACATCATAAAACACACCACAACAATATTATTATTCACTTATTATGTGATCCACATTATTATTTTGCTCCCAATTACTCACAAACATCACAGAATTATATCAATTTATCCTGTAAATTTCTACAAATTGGTGCGTCACTACTATAGTTAACCCAAAAGTAGTGTCTTAAATTGAAAGCAATCCATGAAACACAAGCAACTGAGATATACGGTATTTATGGGATAAAAAAATGCACCAATACCGGTATATAATTCTATAAAAACCATATGCCTCGAAAAACAGTTCCAAGCATTTTGCTTGCTTACCCCAGGCTATTTATCCTTGTACACTATAGGCCCAGTCAGAAGTATTATGTTTGTAAACAAACAATTCCAAATAAGAATACACATTGAACAGCCCGAGCTGCACAGCACTTTCAATCGCCCTTGCACTCGTTAGTTGTCACATCAACTTTGGTATTAATACCTCAAGTAACAAAGAAGATTTAAAAATAATAACTGCCGGTAATTACTAATGATGTATCAATCCATGCTGCCGACTACAAAACAGCTACATATTCACTGAACATTTAATTGAACGAAGCAATCTTAATAACTGAAGGAGGCACAAACATGATTTTCACAACGATTTAGTACTACCACTTATGGCACAACTGCCCTTCACATTAAAGTGAAACAGTAGGTACGAATAACTTGTAAAAAGGTAAACAAATAATCTTCCTCATTTCCTTGTACCAAACCATGACAGATTTGTATCTTATGTCATATACGAACTTTTATGCTCTTATTTTGCACAATTTTCGGATTAGTTAATAGTCATTTTTTCCTAATTAAATCTTACGGCTACACAAAGAAAATTAACTTAGCAACTAGTCACTCCCAGTAATGCTGGTGCTTCGTGCCATTATTACACACCGGAATGTTAGCACTCCACGTATGAAAAGTATACATCTGCATGAATATCACAAATATATTTAGGAACAACATATGGATCCACCACCTCCACTTCTCTAACATGCAATGAAATTAAATCTTACCTTTCCAATTTTCCGGCATTCTGCAACCGTACAGCAGCACATTACCTCAATTAGGAAGCCTACCGAATTTCAAGGTCTCATCTATAACATACGTAATACATCGCTTATTGGTATGATCCGTAACTGAATCCTACACTTCTTACACGCGTGATTATTATTTTCACTGACAGCGATCTTCTTCACTTAATTAAAAATAAATTTACTAATTTTTAAGATGGGGTACACAACAAACATTACACAAACTTCCAATATGGCCGCTTTAAAATTCTGCTGTTTTACCAACTTGCCATAGTAAGCGATCAGATTCTGTTGACCCTGACGTCCGCTGTTGTAACGCCGATCTTCATTGGCTGCCTGCTTGTATTAGACTTGGTCATTGGTTAGACAGTAAATATTCGCGGGACGCATCAAGGTCGGTAGGGTAAGGAAAGCGAAACGTGCACCTGACAATTTTTGTTTTGACATGCTATGTTCATATTAAATAATCAAATATTGTTTTCACATTAACTATATGTATCTTATTACGATCGCGTAACACTGCCGCATCAAGTTCACAATTTTTCAAAGGTGTTGAAACTGAGCGTGGTGCAATGTGCCATTGCCCTGATTTCCATGGAAACTATTACGTCAATGAGCGCAAACTGCAGCATTTTTTTCTGTAAAAAAAAATGTCAGTAAATGATGATGGGTAGATTGATTTAGTATCTTAAGGAGTGGTTGACGGAAAAAATAATCCCAGTTCCTATTATCTTATGCTATTATTTACTTTAAAAAAAAGTCGGGCACATCATTAGTTAATTTGCCCGTACCCTCACGGTTAAGGGGTTGTGCCCTTTATTCGGGTGATGGTTTAGGTAGCTTAGCTTTCGATAGCGCCTGTTTTCAATTAGTAATAGGCAGTACTCGAAATGAGACAGTATACGCCGATATGATATGTTTCGTCTTAGATCAGCACTTTCTGTCCAAAAAAAAAACCTACATAAAACGGTATAGCTGACGTATTTAATTTGGAAATAAACCATCACATCACCTATAAATTTCCATTTCGAGCTCTGGTAATAGGCCTACATTGCTAATTAGGTCTGATTATTAAATATAGTGTTCCATTTCCTGACTCCATCCTTAAACAGATCAGTAGCCGCTGTTTTATTGAAAGTAAGGACGCGCCCAGGGATGTATGTGGTTGTAAATTTAGCATTTCCAGATCGCTTTGAACCTCCTGGTAGGTTTTTCTTTCTCTTTTTTGGGCGGGGGGGGGGGACTACTGTACCAATTCTTATTGGTATAGTTTTATCTTAAATGTTATACACATACTTTTCCTTTTCATTATATAATTCTTCTATTATTGACTCACCTTTTCTCCGCCTGCAAGTCGGCACATGGATTTCCGATGACATTGCACCTCACGGTTTATTGCTAATTTTTTTTTATTATTACTATTTCTTTCCATGAATTTTACATACGCTAGTGTAGTTGGTTCTTCAATACGCCCGGCATACCCTGGTGTTCAAATATGTTAATTAAATTATTTTATAATTATAACTAAACCTGTGGCGTAATGTTTACCGCAGAAGCACGGGCCCCTTGTCAGGCGGGGATAGATGAATCAAGCGTGAGCTCGAGCCGACAAGCGTTGCGTTGCATTGTTAAACGTATTCCCTGTAGTATGCTATTTTTCCTTCTTTTGTAATCAATATGAACCCAATTTTAAGACAAGAATTTAATGCAAATGCTACATTACCATGGTTTTCAAATTTCTCTTTGTCACACACACACACCAGCAGTGTCTAGAAGGCGTTCGAATATCACTTACTCACTTGAACTGAAAAAAGAATTGTGGGAGGGAAAATAAAAAAAATATGTTTTTATTGTTCTCATCCCTACCCAGGCTTTTTATATTTTAGCGGTTTTTATTTTCTCTATATAAATAATAATTTCAAAGTCAGTACTACTAAAAAATAATGTTTCATGTAATCCAATGTCAATTCAAGGAATGTACAGTCACGGAAGTAAGTACTGTGGGATTTGAATAAAAAGTATCATTTAGTTAGTTTTTTTTTAATTTAAGTTATATTTATGGCCCTGACAGGCAGTTATAATTAAGTCTTAACATGTCTGAGGAACCTTATGGCAGGTTCAGCGTAAATGGTATATATTTAGTCCATAAATATAAGTTAAACATAAACTAAATGCTAGAACCTATAAAATCATTGCTAGACTCCCGAGGTACTTTCTTCGCTGACAGTACACTACAATATCACACTTCCCCTAGGTGTGGGTTGGGTGTTCATATTTTCGCCGTTTTAAAATGTATTATCTATTTGAATAATAATTTTGAAATTACCATTACTACTAATTCATACTATGAATAATGTTTCATCCATATAATCAAATGTCCAGTGGCGGATTTATGGGGGTAGGGCTACAACCCAGGGCGGCAATTTTTTTTTTAAATATTAATAAAATCATGTTAAATAATCAGACTTGTCAGAAAGCTGTTTTCTTAATGAAAAAAAATATTGACAGTTTACGGGATGGAAGCCTGCAGAATGTGGTGGCATAGGCTGTGTATGCCTCACATGGAGAAAGGCGTATAGAGATGCCTCCCTATACATACAGTAGTTAGTATCCTTTACCTGTAAACGGGGTCGCCAAAATGAACTTTTTTCTTATTACGGTACTAGTGGTTGATTTTAGCGCTGAAGCTGAATATAACCAGCTATGATGTTGTTTCCCTATTCAGGTTAAGTTCTCTTTATAAGTTTCTACCTCCAAAAGTTGCAATATTTTACTACAGTAGTTGGGAATAGTGATAAAATATTGTGTTGGAGCTGAAACAGTGTAAAATTTGCTTTCAGGTCGTGTTAAAAAAAATTCATAGGAGTTCAAATACAGAACGCTCTGAAAAGTATGACAAAGCTTTTGTTTGATCCTGCTTTGTGTCCTATCAATGATAACACTTGAGAGCAAGTCATAAAAAATTGAACAAACCAAGACATTTCAAAGTTTGATTTTAGCAGTTCTAAAACACTAATTGGGGGTGCAACATCGCTTCTTTTAAACCCATCTTAATCAATAGACAGGAAGTGAAACGATCTTATGAACTCCGAGAGTTCAGGGAAACTACCATGCCAACTTTTGGGGGGAATTTCAAACCAAAGAAGGCTTTGATGACTGGAAACACGAAAATGAGTGTTTAAAAAGCCACGAGAAATCATCATTAGAGCATAAGTTATGCGTCTTAGTAATAAAGAGAAAATGACCATAGCAGGAAGAATTCATTCTCAGCTTCTAACTCAAATTAAGCATGAAAACTATTACTGGAGAAATGTTTTAAAACAAGTAGTTGTTCTTGTTAGATCCATAGCTGCTGCTGGTCTGCCAGAGAGCATTATCAGAGATTTGGGTCAACACACAATGGAGGACTAAAGTCTTACGTCAGATCCGGCAGGTCGTCATAGTAACCCGCCATGTTACAGTCGAAAGAACGGGTGTTTAGCAGTAGGTATTTAACAACTCATTATGGGTTTTCGCTTTGTGCCACTTTGTCATAATTACAATGAAAGAGCCACGTGTTTTTTTTTTTTTGTTTTGTTTTCAAATGACTGAAACTAGAAAAGAAAGTGGAAGGAGTAATTCACATAAGTAAACAAATTTCTCGCGATGCCACTGAACGCAATTTTGAATACGTTGATATGATTATGAGGATAGTTTATCGTTGATTGCTGAGATTTTGATTTAAAATTGGTGATAATTATATCTAAGAAATTTAAACTGAAGTTGCTAACGTCCACATACAAAGTCCCAGGGGATATTTCCCCTCACTCCCTGTTAATTCGCACACTGGGTAGCCGTAAGTTAAGCGTATCTGACTTCTGCGAATTTGAGTACACTTTACAAACTTAGGGGAGTCGTAGAATTTGCGTTAAATTTTTCACTTACAACAGATTTTGTAAATCCCTTCCAAGGAATATTCCTGTGCCCTAGTATCCATTTTTTGTCAAAAGGTGTCACGATGTATTCACATTTACTATTAATAATTGTTTTCTTCCATTTTTATTGACCATAGGTCAGATTCGCACAAACAAATAGAAAAGTATTTTGAAAGAAAGAAACGAAAGTATAAAGATATGGAACCGAACCTGACCTTACCTAACCTACCCTAACCCATGGTCACTAATCTAAGATAATCTACGAAAGATGCAAGAAAGCAATTATTAATAACAAATATAAAGAGATAGAAATGTATTTTGAAAGAAAATAATAACTTGCACCCGCCGAAATTTTAACCTGGGTTTTTTCACTCAACAAGCCAATTAAGCTTAACCAATTACCCACGGTGGGAGCTGCAAATGGGATTTCGAAGTTGTATTTACACTGCACGTGTACTACGTAAAAATGCTACGTGATGTCATTCGCGCGTGAATTACTTTTGCAACCGGCTCCTTCAAAAACTGGGACTCGTCTCGTAAATTTACAAAATCATTCTTTTAATCCTTGATTAATCCGAGATAAATGTTGGTGCAACAGTAAGTTCTCAGAATTGTGGATTGATTCATGCTTGATCTCGATTTACAGAACAAATGTTTTTTATGGAATCAGAACTATGGATCTGAGATATCGAAGGCTAAATGTGGTAAATAAAATTCAAACTTTAAATGGAAGCGGGGGCAACTCGCTGACAGCAGCGAGTTTAATGCTTGATTTAACGACACATATGTTATGGTTTGTGTAGCTAAGTGGTCAGCGTGCGAGACTGCCATTCTTAAGGTTCTTGGTTCGATTCCCCGCCTGGATTTCAAATTATTTTATTCAAGGAATTAAGAGTTGTACATGAAGTTTGCGATTCGTTAAAGAGAGAAGCACGCAAGACAGAGAAAGGGCAGGGCAAAGACGCAGACTGTGTATCCTTAACCGTTAAAATTTCATTTATTTCTGTCACCCACTATTTTTCTTTCTTTCTTTTCTCCTCTTTTTTGCTCTTTCTCCGTCTTCTTCCATGCTCTTTCTCTCTCTCTGTCTCTCTCTCTCTCTTGCAGTGTGTGTGTTTGAACACGACATATTTTGTTCCACTGCATAATGACGATTCCTGCATGATGTCCATATTATTATTTCCTTTGCTTTAATTCCAATCTCTTAGAACTTAACGTGAATGAAATTTCTTCCAAACTCTCTCGTGGTTCTCTAAATGATGCTCAAAGATTAATTCTTTCTTCCTCCAAATGGAGGAATATCCTGGCATGCCATTTTTCGGCGAGTGTTTGTACTTTCATATTGGTTGTCTAACTATTAGGCAAACAGTGAAACAATTCTCTCGGAGAATATAACTATTATTTCTTATAACTCTATCCTCCACTTATTATTGAAAGTGACTGTACATGAGGACCATATACACTGAGAATTTTAAAAAAAAAATGTTAGTTAGGGACGGTATTTGGGCCATTTTTTTCTAAAAGTGCTGCAACATAACGTTCTTTAGTTTTATTTTCAATTTATTTATAACCATATTTACAACTGAATGAAACAAATATCAACTTTTTCTTCAATGAAAGGAAAAGGGTTAAAACTGAGTCTTTGTACATTTTGAAAATATAAACTAACTTCCTGGGTTTAAACATTTTTTTTTATAATAAAAATCCGGACTTTTACCCATCACTATCCTCGACATACCAAATTATTTATTAGTGTCTTTGGAGATAACACATATATCAATTACCTCCGAAACGGAATTCTGCCAGAACTTTCATTTGGGGGTTGAAGTCAAAATGGGGAATGTTTAATGGAGTTTTGCACGGTTTTTATCGATTTTTACCGTAAAAATGTAAAGTTAAGGAGGTAAGGCCCCGACAGGGGAGTCTGGCGGAATCGCTGCTTCCGAGAAGTTCTCAACGAATGATAATAACCTATACAATCTGTCTCCAACTCCGCCAATGCCGGTCCCAAGCCCGGATGGAAAAGGAGGAGGGTTGGGTAGGGGGCACGCTACCCTGTAAAAACCACTAAGCCAGGGATAAGACACCTTAAATCCCCCTGCTAGCATGAGAGCAGTGAGAAGGCAGCCCCTTCATCATGCTAGGATGCTATAGGCCAATCCCCTATACTTCCGAAATTTAATCAGATTAAAAGTCAAAAAGGAAAAAAAGCCGGACGGAATTTTGGATGTGACAGGTGGCATGTTGAAAGGAATATGGCTAACGTAGCGACAT
This sequence comes from Lepisma saccharinum, assembly GCA_022664845.1. Classification (NCBI taxonomy): domain Eukaryota; kingdom Metazoa; phylum Arthropoda; class Insecta; order Zygentoma; family Lepismatidae; genus Lepisma; species Lepisma saccharinum. Next base: position 11,979 of record JAGDQP010009406.1, on the reverse strand, counting down.
GGAATGTAAGAGGATTAGCAGGAAAGGAGGATGAGCTAACCCAGGAGTTCGGGAGAGTCAACGTCAACATTTTAGGTATCACGGAAACGAAAAAGAAAGGGAAGGGATGTGAAAAGATGCCGGGGGGACTAATTCTGATTTACTCCGGAGTACCGACAACATGTAGAGCAAAAGCCGGAGTAGGTTTTATAATTACAGAGAAATTTGCAGAAAACACCAATAGTAGGAACTACGTTAATGAAAGAATTATGAGCCTTACAACAAAAGAACTACAGCAAACAGAATGTACTGTGATAGTAGCTTACGGCCCACAAGAGAACGACCCAGTAGAAACGAAGGAAGAATTCTATTCCTGCTTACAAAAGACAGTCGATGATGCAAGAGGCGAAATCATAATCATGGGAGACATAAATGGAAGGGTAGGAACCCAAACAGAAGAAAATAAAGCCGCAGTTGGAAAATAAGGTGAAGAGGTAAAAAATACAAACGGGGACAAACTAATTGATTTCTGTATAGCCAATGATCTAATCATAATGAACACCCAATTCCCACATAAAAACATCCTTAGGTACACCAGAGAAGAACCATCAAGAGAAGAACGCTCTATAATAGACTACATCATTACAAGCAGAAGCCTAAGGAAATACGTGACGAGAGTAAAAAGGGGACTGGAGATTGTGAGCGACCACTATCTGGTAATCATGAACAAAACAACAGGGAAGCCAGTACGGGGAAACGGTAAGCGGAGGAAAGAACAAAAGAAACAAAAATCACAATACAGGCTAAAGATATCAGAACTAAGGAAGCAGGAAAACCAGGAAAATTTTAAAACCCTCTTGAATAGCGAACTCTCAAGAGAGCTGCGAAAGGTAGACCAAGAGAACCTAGAAGAAATGTGGGGAACTTTCAAGAAAGGTATACTCGAAAGCGCTGAAGAAGTCTGTGGCAGAATTAGAATTGGAGATAGAATCAAGAAAACACCTTGGTGGAATGAGTAGATAAAGAAAGAGGTGAAAGAAAAGAAGAGCAGATGGAGAGCTTACTTAGCTTCACGATCACAGAATGACTATGCAACCTACAAGGAACAACGAAACAAAGTAAAGAAAATAATCCGAGAGGCCAGAACAGTATCTTGGAAAAGTTTGGCACAACGATAGAAGAAAATTATAAAGAGAACCAGAAACTCTTTTACCGTACACTAAAGCAAATGAGGAAAGAGAAAGAATGCCCACTCAAGTTCGTAAAAGACCGGAACGGGGCAATAATTACACAGCAAGAAAAGATTCTGGAGCGATGGCGAGAATACTACAACGAACTGCTCGAAGGAAATCTAGAAGAAGGGGAACCACGGGAAACAGAAAGGAACAGAACAACAACAACAAGTACTGCGGCTGAGCAGGACGAACACATAACAAGAGAAGAACTACAGAAAGCACTGAAGAAGATGAAATTAGGCAAAGCGCCCGTATATGACGCGATATATCCGGAAATGCTAAGACATATGGTTGGGAAAGGAGAGGACCTGCTATTGAACATAATTAACCTATCATGGAGATACAAGATAGTTCCCCACGACTGGGAAACAGCCATAATAATCCCAATATATAAAAAGGGAGACAATAGAGAATGTGCAAACCACAGAGGGATATCACTCCTAAGTGTACCGGGAAAAATTTACAGCAGAATTTTGGAAATGAGGCTAAGGAATCACCTAGAGCAAACACTGGAAGATGGACAATGTGGATTTCGAGCAAACAGAAGCACCACCGACTTAATTTTTACATTGAGGCAACTAGCGGAAAAAACAATTGAATTTAACAGAGAACTACATCTGGCGTTTATAGATCTTGAAAAAGCCTTCGATAAAGTAAATAGAAGAAAAATGTGGGAGACACTGGCTAAAAGAAAAGTAAGTACTGGCCTACTAGAGGCAATAAAAAGCTTGTATATAAACTGTAGAAATGTGGTTAGAACATCAAACTATACCTCAAAAAGTTTCATTACCAACGCGGGGGTCAAGCAGGGATGTATTCTAAGCCCCCTGCTTTTCGTTATTATGATGGACGAAATAGCAAAGGAATGCAAAAAGAACACCAAAAAATACCATCTTGGCTACTACAAAATGTCCCCAGTACATATTAGCGAGCTCATGTTTGCAGACGATCTAGTAGTGATGGGTAACACAGAGAAGGAACTCCAGAAGAACGTAAACATTTGGAACAAGAATTTGAAGGACAGTAACATGGTTATCAGCTACACGAAAACGAAAACAATGGTAATTTCCCAGAAGGAAGTCAAACATACTATCAAATTAGACCAAACAGCCCTCGAGCAAGTAGACAATTTCAAATATTTAGGTTCTGTTATCAACAAGGATGGAAGAATAGACAAGGAACTAAACAGTAGGATAGCATCAGCAAGCCGCTTCTTCAACAGCATAAACAAGAATTTCTTAAACAAAAAAGAGGTATCAAAAAAGGTTAAATTAGCAGTCTACAAGTCAACCTACATCCCAATCCTTACTTACGGCAGCGAGACTTGGACAATGACACAAAAACACAAGGGGGAAATTCAAACTATGGAAATGCGATTCCTCAGGAAAATTGAAGGTAAATCAATACGTGACAAAATAAGAAACAACACCATTAGAAATAGCTTAAATGTCGAACAACTACAAAATACAATAGACAAAGGACAACTGCGATGGTTTGGGCACATACAAAGAATGGAAAGAAACAGAATACCAAAGTTGGCGTACGAGACCCGAGTTACGGGAAAACGAACACGAGGACGACCCCGACAAACCTGGGAAGCTGGAGTGGTAGCAATACTGGAAAGGAATGGACTAGAAGGCAGGGAAGCAAAGAGAATAGCAATGGACCGCAAAGGATGGCAAAAAGTTTGGATGACCCTCGACACTGCAAGGTAGAAGAGGAGCGATTAAGTAAGTAAGTAAGTACAATCTGTCTCCATACCCTCTGGAGATTTTTCTTTCTTCTGGAAGCACTGAAATACGGAATACTCACACCTTCAATGTATAGATATACCCTACGCAACGTTACATATACTAGAGTCTATATAATTAGAAATAGAAGTTGAAAATCGTGTGAAGGAAATCCGGACTAGAGAATGTCACCCTTCGCTGTATTTACAGTTTGTGTTTTTGCTTTTACGCTTGCAACAGTAACATCAACGTGTAGAAACTTCTGTCTTATTGGTTAAGGATGACATTTCAGGGAAGGACGTGGATATCGTTACTAGTAGGGTTTTCATACGTCCGTACCCTACATTTTAAAAATTAGCTAATCCGTACTTTTATTCTAATCAGTTGTTGATTATTAATTACTTAATTTCACATATTTCCACAAATACCTAGCACACTATTTATGAAGAATTTTCTACTTCTACGCAAATAGAAAATGTTCCTACAGCTCAGTGATTGCGGGGTACAATGATTCTAAAATAGTCCTCGTAGATGTACCAAATTTTATTTATTGTAAGACTTATTACCACCCTTGTTCTTAGCGAGGACAGATGACGTTTTGTTTTTACTATGTGTCACTTAATTGACACATAACAATATTAGATAATAATATTATTTACTCAATACTTATGCTTTTTAAAGCAACGAAAATACCTATTTTTATTTGAAACTAACCAATATAAACAATAATTCATTCAACTTTGTTATCCCCTAGCAATATTCTAGAAACACCAATATTTTGAAACTTTATGATCGAAGATCCTCCGACTATTAGAATAGAGAGGATACGAATGTAAACAATTACCTATTATTGATATTAAGTGTGTATTTCATGTTAATGTTGTAAATAATTGTTCGCATTCTATTCAATTAAATATGCTATAAGCTAATTTATCGCGCAATTATAGTAGTATATTTACAAGATCCTACGAGAAAGGGATGTGTCCAAAGTTATGTTGGCTTCATGAACATTGTATCCTAGTATATTCCTTAAATTTAGGCCTGTGAGTATCTCAGGGAGTATATACAACAGGTAATAGCAAAGAGACAGTAGTACACAAAATCAACATTCTATCGATACTCTCGCAAATCGCCTGTAAATATTAGGTTGGCTACACACACGCGCGTGTGTTGTATGTATTACAGGTGTGCGATCGATATATGCGTTGTATGCATTGACCAGTATTTTTAAAAGCAGCATTTTATGTATATACTAGGATTACATTCAAGTTGGCGATCGCTATGAACGGTTCATGCGTTAACGGATTTTCTTAGGATGGCTTTGATGAGTGCGATAGCCGAAAACCCTGACTTAATATATCCAGGTGATTTGTTTTACTCTCACTACTTAAATGTATGGTGTACCTCATTTTGTGGAAGCGGTAAGATTTAAACTTAATATGACTTGACCATTTGCGTAGAGAAGACAGTTACTTGTTCCCACATAAAATTTAGATATATTAGGGCATTATTTATGTAATGATATTCCTTAGATGATAGGTTTGCTCATAAAACAATATTTAAATGAAAGTGTGACGTCTAATGACGACATACTTTCACGTTTACGTGAGGGAAAAGAAAACATAAATATTATTCTTGTAAAGTTCAATTTTTCATAGAAAAAATGTTTATGTATGTTTTAGAATGAGCCCTGTTTCATTCACTATTAGGATAAAAAATACAAATGAAGATAGGAAAAGTCAGTAGAAAGCAGTTTAACTTAATTCGTAAATATACTTTTAACAAGTTCAAAATTTCGGCTCATACCTAATTCTAATTATTTCTCAACTTGGTGTAACACAATCACTTTTTATTAAGTTCTCATGTTCACTCACTATATGATTCTGCATTAGCGTCTTTCTCAATTAATTTTGTCTTTACTTCATCTAGTTTGAGTAAAAGTAAATTGCGAATAAAATATTTAAAAAATTCAACACTATCAGGATTAAGATAATTTGAAAGATAGACATTATAAATAAGAAAAAATCACACGATCCATTACCAGTCTATATGTCAGTCTTCTCAAAAAGCCTTTTCTTCATCTATAGATCATGTAACACAACGATGTACTGCCGATTTCGTACATTGTAGTAACATTCAGCACACAGTAAAGAACAATTCTTTTTATATTCCCAATTTTAGATAGCTTCAAAATGCACTTATCATCACTTCTGTAATTCACATATCCTCAAGAATTTTAAGTTACACTAGAACACATAGTGGTAAATGAAATTTCACTGTTTCGCACAACGTTATCAGTTTCTTCTGCATATAAACTATATTATCTTTCATCAGTGTCTGAATTCAATTCTACCTCTAAGCTTGAGGAAGATGCATTCCAGTAAATAGCGGAAGGATTCTCCACTAAGGATTCATCGCCTTCATCCGCAATAGAATTCTTGTAAAATCGCATGATACCTTTAGTAAAGTCCAGTATCATAGCTAGACCACAACTACACATTTTTCAAGTAAAACAACTTTACACGTCATAACCTACTTTCTAAGTAATAAGATTCAGCTTGCTCCATCACAACCTATTATCATCAAAGACTGTGTAGAAAGAAGTTCTAGCACGTTCTCAAACATAACAAAGAGGAATGAAAATACCCCTGCCTGAATAACAATTCAACTTGAATGGTAACATTGTGTAAAATAACTTGTCATAACACGCTCCAAGCACCGCAGGTGTGAAACATGTTCCCTCCTCCGAGCACCACAGCTACGAAACGGAAAAACTCCGCCTCGACCGATTGTACATTCAAGCAAAAGAATGTCAAACGAAAATAAAGTAACTCCTGCATAGTCAAATTCCAGAAAAAGTCGGAGCATATACTAGCATGCTCCGAGCATGAAAGAAACGAGACACAATATTGTTAAAGTTCATTCAAATGACACTGCTGGCTATCAAGCGGCAGACATAAAAAAATGCTTACAAACAAGTTCTACCACGCCTCGTCAACACCTGTTATGCGGCGAATATCGAAAGATACACCAGCGTTCTCCTTTGAGCATCAGGAGGATGCAAAACAAAGAAAACTACCCTCGAGCACCACAGGTGCAAAACAAGAAAATGTTATCTATTTCAAATAAACATATCTGCTCATGCGCAGATCCTAACCCCCGAGCTCCAAAAATTCTAACCATCTTCAAACAGTAGTTCAACAGCAGTCGTGGCATTAGCTTCGCTCCCAGACGACAGGTACATGGCAATGACGACAGCAAAACTTCGGGTGTGCGGCGACTGTGCTAGCGAAGGCAAGAGGTGTGTAGTGACTGTGTCTGCGACCACGATGTGCGGTCAAAGCGACAACGACAGCAGCAAAAACTTGACCAGACCAGACCAGACGCTGACCAGACGGGTTGGGAGAGGAGAGCCGAAGCTCTCACTGTGATCGCCACTATATTTTATTCACAGCAGCTCCACAATTGTCCTCATGATGCTGGGTCAACACCGAAATTTTTTGAGCCCCACCGGGAATCGAACCCGGGACCGCTCGCACTGAAGTCGAGCGCGCTACCGTCTAGGCTACGCAGGATATATATATATATATATGTGTGTGTGTGTGTGTGTGTGTGTGTGTGTGTGTGTGCGCTTTTTTGTTGTGCAAAAATCATATCAAGTAAAATGCATTAAAAATCGTATATGAAATAATGCAAGTGGAAGCGAAAGTATTAAAGTAACTCACCACGAAACTGCTGCTTGACTTACTAATTACGTTGGGTCATGACATCGTTGATAGTTCAACAGAAGGGGACACTAAAATGATACAAAGGTGAAAACAAACCTATATATAGATATATACAACAAAGTATTGAGGACAAGCATAAAGAGTTTTACTATGATACTTTTTTCCAACGTCTCTTTTAATTTTTAAGCGATACTTCAAAACAACGGGATGAGCAACTCTTGTAGAGTCGCGGCATAAAGGCCGCGGACAAATTTTTAAAAGAAGCCATCGCTCCCTTGGGTACCATGGCTGAATTTGAAGAGGGAAGGAAAGAGAATTAAATTTCTTTATTGCCTTTCCAGCTTCGATTTGTCTCTGTGTACTCTTCTACAAAGAGCGATTGAGAGGAAATTGCAAAGAACAATTAAACAATAAGGAAACCAAGAATGGTGCTAGATACTGCAGATGTACCAAACGTAAGGTGCTAGGTGCTAACATAAAGGAAAAGGTGCTAGGCTTAGCACTATAGTGCTAGGGTTGGCATCGCTCTGCACCAGGCGTCCCTACCATTGGCTGTTGGCAGCGTAACACAATAGAAAGCATCCCCGCTGTTGCCTCGGGCCTCCGCTCAACCTCAACTCCATCTCTTCTAGGCGGAGCCACACCGGTTCTTATCCTGTGGCCACTATAGTAACACTAATATGTGAATTGCTACAAATGTAACGATTAGCCCGGCACTTCTAATATTTGCCTTCGCTGAACATCATATGAATATTGCCTTTGCAGTTTGCATTGATACTCATCTCTAGGTATTTTGCCCGCGCTTTGTCTTGTTTTCGTTGTCAATAAACAGTGTGATGCTTCTTAGATAAAACATTCCCTTAAAAAAAAAAAGTATATGGTACCTATGCAATGTACCTTTGTTAGATCATATGTTTTTAGGGGATCAACCTCAAAAGCGGGGGTGCTGCTGTAGTAAGGCCTAAATTACTACTTTCGAAAGGGTTGAGCGCTACTATACGGAAGAGTGCTCGGCGAGGATTGTAATTAATCCCTCAGACATGTGACGGGCTTTTGCCGATAGATCTGAGTTTTTAAAAAACTAAATTGTTAAAAGTTGCATTGGAGCATAAAGTCTTTAAACTACATATCAATGCTACAGCATGTAGTAGGATGGGCTGCATTAATTTAAATACAACGCCCGTTGAGAAGTTCCATTACACATTAGAATAGTTCCCCCGGAAACTGTAAAAAAAAAAAAAAAAAAAAAAAAAAAAACACCTGATCGAAGTCAAAACTACGTTCTATCGAGAAATAGTATGTGAAAATGAATTAATGTTTGTTAGCCTCATCTTCATTTATTGCAATCTAATTATCTAATTATTTCTAATAGAAAAGAATCAATAGTCAGCACAGTAGCAAATCAATAAGTGCCTCTTATTTTCTAAACAACTCATCCTTAACTGCGATTGCGCAATATTAATAATAGAATACTTATCTTTACTCTGTCGAAATATTCTGAAATTCCTTGAACTCAATTATGTGAGTTTTCGTAAAAGTATATCATAGCTTCCTTCTTGTCATTTTACTATAATTAATTCATCTTGCATAAAAGTATTTCTTTCGCATTTCAATATAGTAAACAAAAGTGTTCAAATTCTTCCAGAATATACAGTGGCCGTCATAAGTATTGGAACAAAACGTGATTTTTTCCTTAAACATAACTACAATTGTGTCTATATTAAATTTAATGAAACATAAATATTAATACATATTTATTTAACATAAAAATAATAATTAAAGCTGAAAAATAAAACTTAAATGTAATGTATAAAGGAAAACATAATTTTATAACCTGACAAAAGTATTGGAACACAGTCAACACAGATAATTCAGAATCTTGTAAGAGTTCTTTTCTTCAGGCAACTCTTGAAAGATTCTGTGGTATTGAATGAACATATTTGAGGAACAAACAAGGAAAACCACACAAGTCCATTTTTAGATTTTAGAAGATTTGGTTCTTGTTAAGACCTTAATGAAGAGCTGTAATGATTTATGCAAAATAATTTTATGACGGAAGTACATATTACGGTGTGATAAGTACATCTAATACAAAATTACTTTGAATTGTTTAATTCAGCTCTTCAGTTAGGTCTAAAACCGAACAAATCTTTTCTTATCTAAAAATGCACTTGTGTGCTTTTTCCTGTTTGATCCTCATTTCTTAGTCAATCCTATTTATCCCATTTTCCCACAAGGATCTCCTTCAACTCTGTTCTACTTCTGATTTAATTTAATGTTGTCTGCCCCTGTTTTGGGTTCATTCTATCTATTCTCACCTTCTCGATGAAATATTAATGAGAACTCTGATGTAATGTGTTTGAAGCGTTCCATGCCATCCACTGCGAAACAATTTCTGCACTCTGCTTCGCGTTATTGTCTTATTGGAAATAAAAAACATATTTTCTAAACCCAATTCCTCAGGAAATGCATTTACATCCAAACGTACTCACTGTGTCTTTTATACAAATACAAGTTCCATACACCATTAGAGACTCCCTACATAATTGTACTTACTTCTCCATGTTTGGCTCTGACCACTGTGTTTTTAGGATCTCATTCCGTAAGTGATACCAAGGCTATAACCATAGTTTCAAAGAAATCATTTGCGACTGAAGCAAATAAGAAAAGCGCATCATGAGTTTGGAAAATGTACCAACGACTTTTGGGCCAAAGTTCCTTGATGTGATGACAGCAAATTGAACACATACCGCGGTGATGGCTGAATATTACTGTCAGTGAATTCAGTCAGGATTTTTAGTTTGTGGGGTGTAAAGTCAAAGTTGGGTGGGTATAAGTGCAGTTTTGCACGGTTTCTATCTTAAAATTTTCGAAGTTGAAGGATGCTCTCGACGATTTTGGGGGGTCTGGCGGAATCACTGATTACTGTGAAGAAGACGTAACAGAATGAGGCTCTTAAATCATGATAGGCAGTTTCAAATATGGAGGCGCAGTCCATTGGTGTGGGGGTCTTTAGTTTCTAATTATGTATGAAACTTGTGTTTATAGAATACACAATAGGTGACTTTGGTTTTAAATGCATTTTGCAGGACAATCATAAAGAAAGTACTATGAAACTGGGCTTAGGAAAGATGATATTTATTTCCAACAAGACAATAACCCGAGGCAGTGTGCAGCAATTGTTCCGCAGTGGATTGTATGGAACACACCTTACACTTTGAAGACTCTACCTCGGAGTTCTCGTTTGAATTCCATCGTGAATAGACGGAATGAACCCGAAAACAGGGTCAGAAAACTTTAAGTCAGAACTAAAAGAGATGGATGAAATGGGTTAAATAGGTTCAAAATTGACTACGAAATAATTATGTTAATTCAATACCAAAGAAACTTTCAATCTTAAGAGTTACCTGAAGAAAAAGGACTCTTATAAGATTATGAATTACCGGTGTTGATGGTATTCCAATAGTACTATTGTCAAGTTATAAAACTAGTATTTATTTTTGTAAATCGTTATAAATTACGTCTAGATTTTATTTTCCTGCTAAAATATTTTTAAAGTTAAATAATTTTGTGTTACTATTTATGTTTTGTTAAATTTAAAATATACAAAATTGTAACAATATTTAGGGCAAAATGGCTTTGTTCCAATACTTTTGTCTGCCACTGTATATGTAAATAAAAAACTAAAGAAGATATTATTAATACACTAATTTATTGTAAGAAGTTAGAGTAAAGGGTGGTAGATTGCAAGTCTTTCTTTTTTAGTGTCGGATGTTAGACATAGTTTCTTTATTCAATAAAGAAAACAAGATTATATGTTTTCATGAATTTATTTATTATATACCTTACTACTAATTACCTTAACTCATTAGCATGGTAAATGAAAGTGGTAATTTCATGTACATCAGAATTAATACAATGTGGTACACTGATAAACTTCACTTGTATTAAACGGACCCAATCGTTTCCTTTTGAAATATCTTCATCATACATAAAGAGAATTGAAGACATTATATTTTTCTTGATCTCTTCCTCTCTTCAACATTCCGTTATAATGAAGACCAGACAAGTCAAGTTGAAGGAACATCAGAAAAGACGAAAGAACAAGTGTTTCGTAACATGGGCAGGTTTTGCTACCTTACCTTCGTATTTCCCAACTAACTTGATGATGCCATAGGCCTTCTAGAAACAAAAAAAATAGTAAATATTCTCATACTTAAGATCCATTCCAGTGTTTGTGCCATTGCCAAATTGTTTCCTGTTATAAAGAAAGCAAGAAGAACAGTTTCTTTTCTCCCGAGAGAATAAAAGTTTTGATTGTAAATTACCACAACCTTTACCTCCGAGGAAGATGCCTCTAAAATGCTAATTTCGATTTCTTATGCTATCTTTTGAGTTTTAATCATGACGCTAGGTCGAACCATCATGAACATAACAAAGACCATTCCTTAGCATTGAATCATAAAACAAATTCAAGGTTTTAAGTATAGAAACCAAATTACCCCAAAAGTAAGTATGAATATTAATTATGGCCTTTAGGCATCTAAGGCTCAGACCAGAATAGAGGAAGGAAAGGATTCGGGAAGGTGTTGGCCATGAAGGTGCCACCCGGTCATTTGTCTGGTGTCATTGAGGAAAAACTCTGGAAAAAACTTCGTTAGGATGGTCTTTCGCTGAGATCCAACCCACGACCGAATGCTACGCCAACGACCCCAAAAGCTAGTTAAAGATACTAAGAAAAACATGTAAATAGTGATCAGCTCCTGATAATTTATTTCAGACGCATTGCCTGTCCGTATGAGCACACTACATTACAGAACATTTTACAGTATTTCAGCCGTTTTTGAGTTTAGCTCTCTCCCCCCCACCCTCCCTCACAAGAGGTATTCGACCACGAGCGCTTCAATTTCGTTTAAATTTTCAGAAATGCAGACCGATGTCCTAAGCATTGTCGTCCAGGCGTTCTATTCTATTCGCATATGCATATTTTTGAAGTTAAACGCACGCATCGTCACAAACGACTTCATATCTGCAGATGATATGAAAAGATTCGATGTGACGGAACAGCCAACGAGAACAGATTTACCTTGCTCAGGGAACTTCGGGTCATAAACTCGCCGTAAAGAATACTTATTTTAATCTTTATTAAAAGCATGTCTCCATTAGAACCGGTGAAAGAATAAACTACCATAGTTTTTGAATGTTATTCGAATATCTGTTTGGTCAATTAACAGAATGAACTGGAATGGTGATAACAGAAAATACGGGAAATTGACATCACTTATTTATTATTAGACTTTTATTTTA